>SKCR01055016.1:0-29041 GCA_019454045.1 Zanthoxylum bungeanum | reverse complement strand
TTGGACTAATGGGGATCGTTTCAAAGGCCGTACAAGAAGAAGCAGTCATGTTTTGCGAATCATCCCAAAACTTTGGCAGAGTCCAAATCTGATTGGATCATCAAACGGAGAGGAACTGATCGTGCCAGGTATGTCTGAACGACTGGTAGAAATGATTAACCGTTCTGATGCTTTTATTGCTTTGCCAGGTGGCTTGGGTACATTGGAGGAAATTTTTATAGTACTATCTTGGGCGAACCTGAACATACACCAGAAACCGCTTGGACTGCTCAACGTTGATGGGTTTTATGATTTTCTTTGTGTGTTTCTTGATGATGCTCGGAGAAATGGGTTCGTGTCAAAACCTATGAAAGAACTCCTCTTTACTGCCAGGTCTGCTCCAGATCTACTAGACCAACTTATAGCCTATGAACCACAAGTTGACCCTATCATTTCAAAGATAAAATGGTCCGATGATGATCGTGGTAAGAAGCGTCGGATTAATCTGGATCTTAACCTTTAAATTTCTTGTAGAGTTTCAGCTAACCAGGTATTATCTTCTTAATTCTCCTTTTATCTTGATTTTTAGTTTTTGTGTTTATTCCAAAATTTTTCGAAAAATACAAAAAAATTAAAAATTAATAAAAAAACAAAGGGCATATTTAAAGCTAGGTAATGGTTTGGTGTCTTCCTTCACTCACTACCTTTTTATAAGGAAAAGCTGTGAAGGCACCTAGATAATCATCACTTGTAGCGTGTTGTGACAGACTAGTTTGGAGGACTCGTGTTTTATTCCTGACAACAAGCGATAGAGCCTAAGGGGCTTGGGTATTTAAGTGAGCCTCGCTCCACCTTCCCTCTGGGGAATCTACAACGGAAGTCCATTCGACAGTTAGTCACACACCATAAATTCGTTGGCACGTACCATAAGGTATAAAAAAGATGCGTTCACTTGGTCGCTTGAACCCTTGAGTGGGGAGTCCTATTTGTGAACAATCCTTCGTCAGCGAGAGCCTTTGAAAAAAATGTAAATTATAGTTATATGACCAGTAGAAATGTTTTGTTGTTATATTGACTAAAAGATGAAATTGGTAAAGAAATAGCTGTGTAAGGAATTTCCACTCCTGAGACGTATTTCAAACCTAATTCAAAACAAGTTAATTTTTGTTTATTCACTTTTGAATTATTTAATCTGTAAATTCTCCATTAAACTGACTAAATGAATCTTCATATACTTAGTTAGCAGATATATAACATACATGGTAACATACAGACATGACTAAAATTGAAAAGTTTGTAATATCCAGTACTCTAGTTCATTGGAGGAAACATCTAAAAAAATAGTGATGGAATAAAAAAAAAAAAAAAAAAAACATCTGAGATCCGAGTTATTAAGTCTGTAAGGGTATTTTAATACTTAGTGCCCTAAAACCAACTGGTTTGGGAGTCATTGGCCCAAAGCTCGTTACATGGATAAAAAAAATGATGAAAAATTTATATATATGTATATATATCTGAAGTCTGAGTAATTAAGTCCTTAGAGGTGTCTTAACATCTGATGCCCTAAAGCCAACTGGTTTGGGAGTCACCGACCTAAAGCTCGCTACATAGATGGAAGATATTGTATATAAATAAAAAATAGAGAAAAATCAAAGAAAAAAAATCAGAAAAATTAGAAAATTTATTCCATTACTATAAAAAGATGTGAATTCTGATAAAACTTTAGAACAAAAATATTACTCTCTTATCAACTGCACTTATGACCGTTGTGGGCAAAAATGAGTTGTTTAATATTTTGTTGGCTGTATATATGAAGAATGGTAAAAATAATCGGAGAATTTACTTATTCAGTAATTTAGAATGAAACAAAACATCTAGTAACTTGGATTAGAAATTTCACCTGATTAGTCACTAACATCTTTATTCTCTTTCCGCTTGTCTTTTTGCTTTTGTGTGCATTAGTTTCACTATCTTTTTACTTTTATAAATGTTTGTGGGTATCATTGCTGTAAACCCTCACGAGACTACAACTCGTCCACTAGGGACACCTAGGGGTTTAAGGCTTGTTGCATATGCTAAATGCAATCGTGATCCATACGAAAGTGGCTTAGTTAAATTTTATTATGTTATTTTATTTTGCTCGAGGACTAGCAAAATGTTAGGTTTGGGGGTGTGATGAGTGATAAATGTATCACTATTTCCCACTCATTTAACTTGATATTTGGTATAGTTTCTTGAGTTTTGTGAATATTTTGATGTGTTTTGTGTTATTTTGCAGCTAAATAAAGATTCAGGACATTTGGAGGTGATTTGGAGCAAAACTGTGAAATTTGGTGAAAATTGGCAAAAAGGGTATTTTGGTAATTTTGGGCATCCCGACACGGTATTTTGGTAATTTTGGGCATTCCGACACCAAAATAAAGTTTCAAGATATTCTGGAGGTGATTTGGAGCAAAATTGTGAAATTTGGCAAAAGGGTATTTTGGTAATTTTGGGCGTCCCGACACCGAGGGTATTTTGGTAATTGCACCACCATGCCACATGTCAAAGATTCAACGAGCCGTCTTTTTTAGCACACATGCCACGTGTCGAAAATTCAGCGATCCAGAAAAAATAATAATAAAAAATAAAAATCAGAAAATAATAAAATAATAAAAATCAGAAAAATAATAATAAAAAATTAGATTTTTTTGCCTATAAATAGATTTCGAATTTTTAGTTTCAAATGTACCTCTTCCTCTGAAATCCTTATAAATAAATTGAGAGTTCTTCATATTTTCTTCTTTTATTCAGTTTTATTTACGCTTTGTAGTAGTAATTCTATCAATCCATGAGGGGGTAACGTCTCTATGCTGAGGTAATAAGGTAATAATTCTTTTACTTTTACTATTTAGATTAATCTCCCTTAAAATATAATATATAAACTATTTAAAATCTGAATTAATAAAAAGATACCGCCATTCTAGGTCGGTTGGTTATTCAATTTAAACTGGTTAAACCTGACTTAATGAGGATACGCCATTCTAGGTCGGTTGGTTTAAATTATATTTCTGTTCCGCCTTCTGGCTGGTATTTGAATTTGACTTAATCAGGATACCGCCATTCCGGACGTTGGTTTAAAATATCACAAGTATATATATATTATTATTTTATGGGAGATATCTAAATAGTATAAGTAGAAGTTATTTCCTTTTATCTTAGCATTTCATTTCTTTTTATTGCAATTCATTATTCTACAATTACTTTTCAGCAATTTAATTTTTGTCTTTTAAGTTTTTATCAGCTTTAACTATGTATTGTAACTAAGTTAAATATCTAGGGTTGTGATAAAATCTAATATCACTGGTTTAAAAAAGGGTTAGATTATAGTTTGGGTAATTAAAGAGTTATTTGTTGTTGAGTCATAATCTTAATGCTTTTTATTACTGGCCATTAATAAAATTGACTAAATAAAACTTAAAATGAACTAGACATAGAGATTTTAAGTTAAAGACCACCGACTTAACAACCCACGATCTTCTTTAAGGATAGATAAACTTTAATAGATTTCCTTACAGGATAGGAATATACCTGTTGGGCGGGGGTAATCATAATTGGAATTCAATCTTAATGAATCTAGGTAATTTAATTGACATAGACATATGGTTCAATTTGATTATTCTAGGTATTTGTAAATGATCGTTCGAAAGAGGCTTTACATAATTTAGTATTCCAGATTAATAACTCAATATTTTACCCAACTATGATTTAACTACTTCATCATTTAATAAGTATTGGAGAATTCACAACCCTAGATAGTTTAATTCTCATTAATCTACTCTCAATTCTTTTACTTGTTTTAAATTTAGAATCATCGTCATTTAATCAAACAACTGTTAGATATCAGTAATCACTTAACCTCATAAAATTAATAGAATAGGTAATAAGTCCTCGTGGGATCGATATCTTTTTATACTTGAACGATACGTGCGCTTGCGTTTAACGTGTGTTGATTACGCCGGTCAACGACGTGTTTGCAGATTTTATGACATGCTTGCCGATTTTACGACGTGCTTGCCGATTTTATGACGTGCTTGCAGATTTTACGACGTGCTTGTCGATTTTACGACGTGCTTGCAGAATATTTTTTTCACGTCTGATTTTCCCGTCGAGCTTCCGAGCAGTATTTTTCCTGACAAAAACATAAAATAACACAGTAAAAGCACTCAAAGCATAACTTTAAAATATTTACACAAATGTGTCAATTTAAAGCGATTAGTGAAACTATAAGTGTAAAATGATTAATGATGAGCGGAAAATATATCAATATTTACCGCCCCTTTTACTTAATATTTTGTTTAGTTTCTCGGGTTTGATGAACGTTTTGATATATTTTAGTTTATTTTGCAGATAAAATAATATCGGGTCTTAATGAAATCATTTAGGATGAAATATGGGTCAAATAAAGGCAATTATTGGACTTGATATTTTAATTTTGGAGATTGGAAACTTGAAAAGCGTTTTGACGAAGTGCAGTTTTGGAAATTCCAGTTTTGTGCATCTGTCGTATTTTGGACATAACTTTTTACTCAGATATCGGATTGAGCTGATTCAAGTGCCAGATTAAAGAAGACTCAAAGTTCTACAACTTTGAAAGAGAAAGTATTTTCGAATTCTGATGATTTCATGACCTAATTGATGAACCATCCAGAAGTGTGTGGAGTGTAATTATTAAAAGTCATTATCAATCATTTTCAAAGCAAAATATTAATTAATTAATAATTAATAAAAATTATCAAATCAACACCAAACAAGATAAGCAATTAGTGGAGCAATTATGGATTTGGTGGAGTAATTAGTGGAGAGAAATTAATAATGGATTTGGTGGAGAATTTGATGGATGATTTGATGGTGGCAAAATTTTGCCTATAAATACCAAGCCATTTCATTTGTAAAATTCATACTTTCTTCTTTGAAATTCTTAATGAATAAATAAGAAGATTGTATCTAGTTTGTTTATTTTTAGTTTTCAGTAATTAATTTTCAGTTTCGCACTTTCTTTTCTTTACTTTTCAGTTTTTACTTTCCGCAATTTACTTTTACGCACAGTACTTTTATTTCTTTAATTTTTCAGTTTTTACTTTTCAGTAATGAGGAGGTAACTTTCCCAGCTAGGGTGAAAGGTAATTCTTTTAATATTGCTATTTAGATTAATCTCCCTTAAATATAATATATTCACTATTTAAAATATTGACTTAAAAAGGATACCGCTATATTGGTCGGTTGGTAATTCATTTTAATCTGGTTTTAACCTGACTAATCAAGGATACCGCCAGATTGGTCGGTTGGTAATTAAACTTTCTTACCGCCTATATGGCAGGTTCATGGACAAATTTTTTACCGCCTTAATGGCCAGTTGGACTTAATTTGACTTAATCAGGTTACCGCCTATATGGCTGGTTGGTAATGTTATCACAAGTTTATATATTATATTATGGGAGATATCTAATTAGTAGTAGTAAAAGTAATTCCTTTTACCTTAGCATTTTATTTTATTGTAATTTACTTTTCAGTATTTACTTTACCGTATTTTTACTTTATGTCTTTTATTTTCAAGTTTTTACTAGCCATTGTTATGTGTTGTAACTAAATTAGTTATCTGGGGTTGTGATGAAATCCAATATCACCGGTTTATAAGGGGTTAAATTATAGTTTGGGTAATATAAAGGTTTATTTATTGAGTCTTAATCCTAATGCTTTTTATTAACTGGCCATTAATAAAATTGAATGGTAAATCTAAAATGAACTAGACATAGGGATTTTAGGTTTCAGCCTTAGACTCAATAGCCCACGATCTTCCTTGAGGATAGATAACCTTTAATAGATTTCCTTACAGGATAGGAATATACCTGTCGGGCGGGGGTAGCCATAATTGGAACTTAAACTTAATGAATCCAGTAATTTGGTTGACATAGACATATGGTTCAATTGGGTTAAACTGGGTATTTGTGTCTGACCATCGACAGAGGCTTACACATAATTTAGTGTTCCAGGTTAATAAATCAATATATTACCCAACTTTAAGATAACCACTTCATCTTTAAAATGATATTGGAAGAAATCACAACCCTAGATAGTTTTTAATATTGAATTTTCTTAAAACCTATTTTCGACAATTTTATTTACTTGCTTAAATTTAGAATCGTCACCATTCAAATCAATCAATCAATCAACTGTTAGATATTAGTAATCATTTGACCTCATAAAATTAATAGATTAGATATTAAGTCCTCGTGGGATCGATATTTTTATACTACTTGAACGATACGTGCGCTTGCGTTATACGTGTGTGTTTACGCCGGTCAAGTTTTGGCGCCGTTGCCGGGGACTTATATTTCTTGAGTTGTTAATTTTGAAGCTATCTAATTTACTTGTATCTAATTTTCTTTATCTGTAATTTTTACTTCTTTTATTTTTCAGGTGATTGAAAAATGGAATTTTATTGGGAGATTGAGAGATCACGAGCTTTACTAGAAAATACACCCCAAATTTGGGAGCAACAGTCCGGTTTTCTGAGGCCTGTTGTCCAGCCCAACAATTATCACTGGATGCCAGAACCAAGCAATACCACATTTGCTAAACAAACGCAATGGGGAGATGTGACATTTGTAATGGTAACCACCCTAGAGATTATTGCAAATACAAATACCATCCAGGGTGGCAGAGCTATCAAGATCCTTCTTGTTATGACGAGCCATCACATTTCACAGAACCACATTTTCCATCTTATCCACCATCTACCTATGATCTTCATCAACAACCAGAACCATCAGAGGAAGATCAGTTGCTAAACATGCTCGAAGATATGTTCAAGAAAACAAAAGAAAAGTTAGATACAATGCTTGAAACAAGCCAGAAACAATTTGAAAGTATTCAGAGACAATCAGAATTCATTCAGAGGATGACAAATCAAATGAGACAATTCACAGAAAACCAGAACTACATACCTCAAGAACCAGTTTCAGATGACATAGATGAAGCCTTCGAGTACCAATCATTTCACAATGACACTTCAACAGAGGAGGAGGCTGAGCAGTATCAACAACCAGAGGTATCAGTTCAGGAGCCCGAACCGGCAAAGTCTCAATTTGACTTTTATTATTCAGATTCTGACGAGGATGAAGCTGATCTATTTGTACCAACTGCACCAACAACGGAGGATCAAACTTTCAATCCTCAAAATGAAGATCTTGGAGCATGCTTTACCTTGATGTTTGAAGAAGATCTATCTGAACCATCCATTCCAGTCGTATCAGAGGATGAAAACCTAATGTCAGAAACATCTTTGCATCCTCGGTTGACAATTTTGAAGCATGTATTTCACAGATGACAGATGAAGAGATGAATACAAGAATTTTACAATACATCTTTGAAGAGAAGGTGGAGCAAGAAACAGAGCAAATGGAGGAGCAAATGTCTGACCTTAATAAAGATCCAGAGCATTCAGGAGAAACATCGCTGTTTGGGGAGTACAAATTAAAGATATCAACCAGAAGCTTGACAGAATGGAATTTCCATTCCAAGTCAAGCATCATACGAGACCTCCTGATTTTCTTTCTTTCTTTGCAGGAACCCTAGTGTAACAAGGAGCAAAAAGGTGGCACGAGTACTGAATGAGACAAAACTCTTTTTGCCACTTTACCGTTGGGAAGAGACCCTTCAAAAGCAACGCTCACGGGATTGTCTTTAATCGGACATCCAAAACGACATTGACATTGAAACCTCCTTAACAGATGAATTTCAGTCACGTCTGGCTGAAGACGAAAAATTTAGCGCTAGCAGGGAGGCAACCCATGCAATTTGTTGTAATTTGTTTTCATATTTTGTGTGAACTTTTTAATTTTGTGTGTTATTTTGTAGGGAAAGGCACAAACGAAGCATTTTAAGACAGAAGGAATTGTGTTTGGCAATCAAAGATGAGAAACAATTCATTAGGGATGGCTGAATAAGGAATGAAATCTTGAGACACATCCTAATGAATTTATACTAAGCGAGTGGCGTATTGCGTACACAATTATGTTGCCTTAATTATTGCTTTGATTCGCTTTTCTATTGTAATTATCTTTATTTTCGTAGACAGGATCCAGACTTTTTGACCTTTCACGATCTCTTTTGTTTGTTTAGCTAACAATCGTCCTTTGGAAGATATTAGTGCTATTATTACTCACCCTTTTCAGGTACTATAAATTCAGCCCGTCATTGCACTTTTGAAGGCATCCCGAGTTGAAAAAGAAATACAAAAAAAAATGGAAGCCACTTCAAGAAGACGAGTTGAAAACATCTGTGTGTTTGCGGTAGTAGTGTTGGAACTAAACCACAATACATAGAAGCAGCACAGGAATTGGGTCGAGTCTTAGCAGCAAGGAATATGCACTTAATATATGGCGGGGGAAATCTTGGACTATGGGGATCGTTTCAAAGGCTGTACAGGAAGGAGGCAGTCATGTTTTGGGAATCATCCCAAAACCCTTGGCAGAGGCAAATCTTATTGGATCATCAAATGGAGAGGAACTGATCGTGCCAGGTATGTCTGAACGATTGGTAGAAATGATTAACCGTGCTGATGCTTTTATGCTTTGCCAGGTGGCTTGGGTACATTGGAAGAAATTTTTATTGTACTATCTTGGGCGAACCTGAACATACACCAGAAACCGCTTGGGCTTACAATGTTGATGGATTTTATGATTTTCTTTGTGTGTTTCTTGATGATGCTCGGAGAAATGGGTTCGTGTCAAAACCTATGAAAGAACTCCTCTTACTGCCAGAACTGCTCCGGATCTAATAGACCAACTCATAGCCTATGAACCACAAGTTGACCCTATCCTTTCAAAGAAATTGGTCCGAGGACGATCGTGGTAAGAGGCGTCGAATTAATCTGGATCTTAACCTTTAATTTCCTGTAGATTTCAGCTAACCAGGTACGACCTTCTTAACTCTCATTTTACTGTTTAAGACATTGGGGACTATGTCTCATTTAGGTTTGGGGGAGGAAATTAGTTGATTAGTACCTTGTTTTTAGTTTGTATGTTGTTTTTATTTTTAGTCCAAAATTTTTCGAAAAATACAAAAAAATTGAAATTTTTTCAAAAATTACAAAAATATTTTGTGTTTTTTTTTGTGTTTTTAATTTGACTAAAAAGGTGAAATTGGTAAGAGATAGCTGAGTAAGGAGTTTCCACTCCTGAGACGTATCTCAAACCTATTTCGAAACAAGTTAATTTTTGTTTATTTTATTTTGAATTATTTAATTTGTGAATTCTCCTTAAAACGGACTAAAAGGAATCTTCATATGTTCAGTTAGCAATATTATCAACATATATAGTAACATACGGACATGAGCTAAATTGAAAAGTTTGTAATATCCAGTGCTTAGTTTAATTGGAGGAAGCATCTCAAAAGCAGTGGAGTAAAAAAAAAAAAAAAAACGTCTGAGATTCGAGTTATTAAGTCTGTAAGGGTGTTTTAACACCTAGTGCCCTAAACCAACTGGTTTGGGAGTCACTGGCCCAAAGCTCGCTACATGGATCAAGGATGTTGCAAAAATATTTATATCTAAGTCTGGGTAATTAAGTCCGTAGGGGTGTCTTAACACCTGGTGCCCAAAGCCAACTGGTTGGGAGCGCACCGACCCAAAGCTCGCTACATAGACATAAGATATTGTATATAAAAAAAATAGAGAAAAAAGAAAGAAAAAAAATCAGAAAAAAAATCAAAAAAAAAAAAATTTTATTCCATTACTATAAAAAGGTGTGAAATCTGATAGAACTTTAGGACAAAAATATTATTCTCTTATCAACTGCACTTATGACTGTTGTGGGCAAAAATGAGTTGATTAAATTTTGCTGGCTGTGTATATGGAGAATGGTAAATATAATTGGAGAATTTACTTATTCGGTAGTTTAGAAAGAAACAAAACAACTAGTAACTTGGAGTAGAAGTTTCACTTGATTAGTCATAACTTCTTTATTCTCTTTTCTCTTGTCTTTTTGCTTTTGTGTGCATTAGTTTACTACCTTTTTATTTTTGTAAATGTTTGTGGGTATCATTGCTGTAAACCCTCACGAGACTACAACTCGTCCACTAGGGACACCTAGGGGGTTTAAAGGCTTGTTGCATACGCTAAATGCAACCGTGATCCCTACGAAAGTGGCTTAGTTTAATTTTAATTGTTCTTGTATTTATTTGTTGTTTGCTCGAGGACTAGCAAAATGTTAGGTTTGGGGGTGTGATGAGCGGAAAATATATCAATATTTACCGCCCCTTTTACTTAATATTTTGTTTAGTTTCTCGGGTTTGATGAACGTTTTGATATATTTTAGTTTATTTTGCAGATAAAATAATATCGGGTCTTAATGAAATCATTTAGGATGAAATATGGGTCAAATAAGGGCAATTATTGGACTTGATATTTTATTTTGGAGATTGGAAACTTGAAAGGGCGTTTTGACGAAGTGCAGTTTTGGAAATTCCAGTTTTGTGCATCTGTCGTATTTTGGACATAACTTTTTACTCAGATATCGGATTGAGCTGATTCAAGTGCCAGATTAAAGAAGACTCAAAGTTCTACAACTTTGAAAGAGAAAGTATTTTCGAATTCTGATGATTTCATGACCTAAATTGATGAACCATCCAGAAGTGTGTGGAGTGTAATTATTAAAAGTCATTATCAATCATTTTCAAAGCAAAATATTAATTAATTATAATAATAAAAAAATTATCAAATCAACACCAAACAAGATAAGCAATTAGTGGAGCAATTATGGATTTGGTGGAGAGTAATTAGTGGAGAAATTAATAATGGATTTGGTGGAGAATTTGATGGATGATTTGATGGTGGCAAAATTTTGCCTATAAATACCAAGCCATTTCATTTGTAAAATTCATACTTTCTTCTTTGAAATTCTTAATGAATAAATAAGAAGATTGTATCTAGTTTGTTTATTTTTAGTTTTCAGTAATTAATTTTCAGTTTCGCACTTTCTTTTCTTTACTTTTCAGTTTTTACTTTCCGCAATTTACTTTTACGCACAGTACTTTTATTTCTTTAATTTTTCAGTTTTTACTTTTCAGTAATGAGGAGGTAACTTCCCCAGCTAGGGTGAAAGGTAATTCTTTTAATATTGCTATTTAGATTAATCTCCCTTAAATATAATATATTCACTATTTAAAATATTGACTTAAAAAGGATACCGCTATATTGGTCGGTTGGTAATTCATTTTAATCTGGTTTTAACCTGACTAATCAAGGATACCGCCAGATTGGTCAGTTGGTAATTAAACTTTCTTACCGCCTATATGGCAGGTTCATGGACAAATCTTTTTACCGCCTTAATGGCCAGTTGGACTTAATTTGACTTAATCAGGTTACCGCCTATATGGCTGGTTGGTAATGTTATCACAAGTTTATATTATATTATGGGAGATATCTAAATAGTAGTAGTAAAAGTAATTCCTTTTACCTTAGCATTTTATTTTATTGTAATTTACTTTTCAGTATTTACTTTACCGTATTTTTACTTTATGTCTTTTATTTTCAAGTTTTTACTAGCCATTGTTATGTGTTGTAACTAAATTAGTTATCTGGGGTTGTGATGAAATCCAATATCACCGGTTTATAAGGGGTTAAATTATAGTTTGGGTAATATAAAGGTTTATTTATTGAGTCTTAATCCTAATGCTTTTTATTAACTGGCCATTAATAAAATTGAACTGGTAAATCTAAAATGAACTAGACATAGGGATTTTAGGTTTCAGCCTTAAACTCAATAGCCCACGATCTTCCTTGAGGATAGATAACCCTTTAATAGATTTCCTTACAGGATAGGAATATACCTGTCGGGCGGGGGTAGCCATAATTGGAACTTAAACTTAATGAATCCAGATAATTGGTGACATAGACATATGGTTCAATTGGGTTAAACTGGGTATTTGTGTCTGACCATCGACAGAGGCTTACACATAATTTAGTGTTCCAGGTTAATAAATCAATATATTACCCAACTTTAAGATAACCACTTCATCTTTAAATGATATTGGAAGAAATCACAACCCTAGATAGTTTTTAATATTGAATTTTCTTAAAACCTATTTTCGACAATTTTATTTACTTGCTTTTAAATTTAGAATCGTCACCATTTCAAATCAATCAATCAATCAACTTGTTAGATATTAGTAATCATTTGACCTCATAAAATTAATAGATTAGATATTAAGTCCTCGTGGGATCGATATTTTTATATACTACTTGAACGATACGTGCGCTTGCGTTATACGTGTGTGTTACGCCGGTCAATTAACTTATCGTCTAATAAATATGCACTTTTAGTATTCATCACACCCCCAACCAGCTTATTACTAGTCCCTAGTAATTCAAGCGGAAGAAAAATTCTTATCTAAGTCAACAATGTTTTTTTTTTTTTTCTGAATAATCAATTAAATGACTTCTCATGTACTTTTTTTTTTTACCATTCTTTAATATACTCATAAAACAAGGTATTAATCAATATATTGTGCCTACAATATCACGGGTATTTATTGAAAAGAGAGTAATATTTTTTTCCTAAGATTATATTAGAGTTTACACTTTTTTTAGCAGTGAAAGTTTATTTATAAACATATCTTCAATCCATGTATCGAACTTTGGGCCAGTGACTCCCAAACCAGTTGGTTTTAGGGCACTAGGTGTTAAGACACCCTTACGAGCTTAATTGCTCGGATCTGAGATAAACATTGTCTAAAATATATCTTCAATTCATATATCGATCTTTGGGCCAGTGACTCCCAAACCAGTTGATTTTAGGGCACTAGGTGTTAAGACACCCCTACGGGCTTAATTGCTCGAATCTCAGATAAACAGTGTCCGATTTCCTTAAGCTTTCTTTTTAACCCTTGTAACGAGCTTTGAGCCAGTAATTCCCAGACCAGTTGGTCTTAGGGTACTAAGTGTTAAAACACCCATTCGGACTTAATTGCTAGGGTTAGAAAGGCTACGAAACGAACTTTATTCAAACTTTTCTTCTTTTTTTTTCTTTTTTTTTCTTTTTCAGTTTTGCAAAATAAGAAATTTCACTGCTTTTAGGTGTTACCTCTAACAAATTAGAGAACTGAATATTACAAAATTTTCACTTACCACCCATGGTCATATGTTACCATATTGTTGAAATATCAGCCAGACGAGCATATAAAGATCAAATTTAATCAATGTTATGGAGAATTCACAAATTTAAATGATTCAAAAAAAAGGAACGATAAATAACTTGTTACAAATTATATTGAGATGCGTCTCAGGGGTGAAAACTCCTTACACAGCCACCTCTGAACAATAATTCCACTTGGTTTAGAAAACAAATTTGTTGTTAGTTTGTGTGTATATATATGGATATATAATTTTACACACAAAATAACAACACAGTAAAAACTAACATCAATGAAACAAACATAAACATGAAAATATTTTTTCCTAAACTATCATATCCCCCGAACCAAAATGAGACATTGTCCCCATTGTTTAAAGAAAGAAAGAAAGAGTTTAGAAGATATCACTTGGTTATTGTGGAATAACTAAAGATTACAGATTAAGGTCCAGGTTTACTTTGCGCTTTTTACCACGATCGTTACCAGACCAGTTCAACTTGGAAAGAATAGGGTCGATTTTTGGTTCATAAGCTAAGAGTTGGTCAATTAAATCATCAACTGTTCGTGCAGTTAAGAAGATATCTCTTACCGGTTTTGAAATAAACCCATTTCTTTTGGCATCTTCAAGAAATACAAAAAGAAAATCGAAAAATCCATTAACATTAAACAACCCAATAGGTTTTTAGTGAATATTCAAGTTTGCCCATGACACAACAGTGAATATTTCTTCCAATGTTCTGAGCCCACCTGGTAAAGCAATGAAAGCATCAACATGATTGATCATTTCAGTGAGTCTTTCAGACATACCTGGGACAATACATTCTTCTCCATTTGATTTTCCGATGATGTGGCTTTCTGTTAAAGGTTTTTGGATGATCCCCAAAACTTGACTTCCACATTCTTGTACAACTTTTGAACTATACCCCATCAATCCAAGATCGCCCCCGCCATATACTAAGTGCATATTTCTGTTTTCCATAACTCTACCCAATTCTCGTGCCCCCTCAACAAATTCTGGTTTAGTTCCGGAGCTAGTTCCACAAAATACATAGATATTAGTGAATCGTCATTTTGAAGTTGTCTCCATTTGTGCTGCCTCTCTTAGCTAGATGTGTTGAGGAAATGGAAATGACGAGCTGAATTTATAGATCCTGAAAAAGGTGAGTGAGAAATGCACTAATATCTGCAAAATGACAACTATCAGAAAAATAGATCGTGAACAAAAAATGTTAAATACTGTCGGCAAAAAGTAAAGGAAAACAATAATTTAAAGTAAAGAAAATCAATGCAATAATATATACCGGTAGTTGTGATTTTGGCTCACATCTTCCTCTGGTTTTACGTCCAGTAACGGATTGAACGCCCTCTATGGGCCGGGGATAGGCTTCCCATCCAATTTTCTTATAAATTGGCAAACATGGTATTTTAAAGTCAGATTCCCGAGACTGTATGGTTATCTTTCTTTATGAAATTGTGTGCGTAATCTGAGAATTTCACGATGAACATATCCACTAGGATGCGTCTCAAGAGTCAATGATATATCATCAAAAGGCTCCTTACTTAGTCCATCCCTAATGAATTGTAATCCTCACGATTATCAGACACCATTCCTAAAGAACGACAACGAGTGTTGCACGTACATCGTGCACACTTATAACAACACCCATTTGTTTAGCTCTTCGTTTTTTTAGAATAGGTGCTTTTCCCTAAACCGCGGGTTCACCCCTCGCAAGCGAAGACCTCAAACCGTTGGGTTCAGAATGGTCCCTTACTTATGCCACTTGTAATGAAAATAATTGTGCAATAATCTAACTAAGCCTGAGCAATATATATTTCCAAGTGTACTCTAATTCTAAATTCTCATGCATAAAAATAAGGCTCACATCTAAGTTTGCATATATCATATATATAAGTTTGCATGCAAAAAAGTAAATCAGAATAACGACAAGCATACAACTTTATAAGCACATTATATTCATGGATACGGAAATGCAAGCAAATAATAATTATACAAGCGTGCATAAAAATGAAACGGAATAACGGCGAGCATGTAATCTCATAAACATATGATATTAACCGATGCGAAAGAAACATACAAAAAGACATACATAATGAAAGAGACAACGATTAAGTGCATAATAAGCCCATGCGCAATGCAATATGATGCATGGTTATGCAAGGAGATGTCATACATAAAACAAATAACAGAATAATAAAAGGCGCGACAAAGTATTGTCATAAAGGTAGCCTTTTAGGCTTTTCTTATCTCAAATAGAGAACCTTTAGACCAACATACTAAGCCCATGCGCATCACATTACAATACATAAAATAAAAAGGACTTTGTATATTCGATTAAACATATATCGCATTTAATCAAACACACTTTGTCCGGTGCGGCAAAGTATTGTCGTAAAGGTAGACTTTTAGGATTTTCTTCTCTCAAAATATAAAACCTTTAGACCAATATATTAAGCCCATGCGCATCACATCATAATGCATAAAAAGTAAAGAAACGATATAAGACTTCGTATATTTGATTAAACATATGTCACATTTAATCAAACACACTTTGTCTGGCACAACAAAGTATTATTGTAAATGTAGTCTTTTAGACTTTTCTTTTCTCAAATGGAGAACCTTTAGACTAACATACTAAGCCAATGCGCATCACATCATCAATACATAAATAAATAATCGTACAGAAATTAAATGGCAGAATAAAAATGTGGAAAATAAACAAACAAGGTAAAATAAATCGGAATATGTGCCGTTTGCTCAAGTGGTACGTGGATTTGTATCCCAAGTACAGACCGCACTACCGTCCATTCGGATTCGGCTACGGAATTTATGTCTAGGTTTCCATCCTATATACCACAAGAGACGACACATTTTCCATTTATTCAAGGGCCACAACACACATCATTCCACAATACACACATTTTCCATTTATTCAAGGGCCACAACACACATCATTACATAATACTCATGCAAATAAAATTCAATGAACAATAAAAATATGAATGAAATTAGATGTGAAAAGTGCCCTCAGGTCTAACCTTTTGTGTCGACTTTCGGAAGCGCGTTACAAGTCCGTCGGAAGAGCTAATACTCCGCAACTCTTTCGGTTCACTGGTTCAATGTTTTTGCTCACTGTTTCGCTATTTCGGCCACTGTTTTCACTCCATTTTGCTGCTGTTTTCGCTGTATTTTCTGGTCACTGTTTCAGATGTGTTAAGGGACTGTTTTGCGATAATTTGAGGGGTATTGGGGTGCTTTTTTATGCGGTTATTCAAGGATTTTAAAGTACAGTTTTTGTTCACTATTTTGGTGATTTTGGCCACTGTTTTATGGTGATTTTGGCAACAGTTTTGGTAATGGTTAGGGGGGGTGTATTGGAGCAGTTTCGGTGGTGCAGGGAGACAGTTTTCACTTGGGTAATTTGCGAGCAGTGAAGAGGATTGTTCAAAGGGAGATTTGATGGTTGTGGGACAGTTCTGGGAGTAGTTTTTCGGTAATGTTAAGGGTTGTGAATGGCTTACTGTTTCGGTGGATGTAAGGGCTGTATGGGGGGTATGTTTTGGTCTCAGCAATGGGGTTCTATGGAGGTGTTTTGGTCACGGCAATGGGACTATTTTGGTTGATGATTCTCGGCTATGAGGGGTGTTTAGGGGGATGTGTGTTCGGTTCTTGTAGTGGGAGGAGTAGGAGAGAAAATGTTTTGTTGCTTCTTTCTTGGAGTTGGGCGTGCACTCTAGGGGAGGGGATTGTTGGATTTGTGTTTCTTTTATAGAGAAAGGCTAGGGTAAATCCTTGCTTGACAAGGAATGAGATTTGTGTATTAAAGGGATGCCATTTATTTAGTGTTACACAAGGAAAATATATATTTAGTGAGGGACAAGATTAGGCTTGTTTAGGAATATCACATATTTGATTGATTTTAATTAGGCATGAGATTTGTTTTATTTAGGTATTTAATTTGTTAATTAGGTAGGTGATTATTTAGATTTTATTTTAATTTCCCATGTGTTAAATATGTATTTTATTATTTTTGGATGTGTTTTTTATGGGCTTGGGCGTGATTGGGCTTGGTGTGGGCGTGTGGGTGGCTTTTGGTGGTGGGCTTGGTGTGTGTGGGCTAGGTGTGTGGCTTGCGGGGGGTTTTGGGCCAAGGTTAACGGGTTTGCAGGGTTTTTTTTGGCTAAAGGTGCTTTAAAATGAAGGTCCAACAAGTGAGCCCGGAGCTAAACAAGCGAATAAAATCTAACAAAATACTAATTCCTTTCCGACGACCATTTCCCGCGTCTTTTTCGACTTAAAAGATAGTGTCTCCAAATGAGACTCATCATAGGGACTTTTATGCAAAACTGCAGTGCCTACAGTCACCCCCACTTTGATGGGACTTGTGCAGTGTGTGACAAAAATAATCCTATCAAAGTTATGTAATTCATTTTTACTTACCTGGCTCGCCAGCTGCCACCTGACTTGCTTGCTGCTTTTGCTGAGTTGATGATGCAGTGGACCTCGATTCTGGGACGCATCCCAATAACTGCAACCGACAACAGGGGCCTCGACCCTGGGATGCATCCCAATACCGCTGACAATTTAGGTCACGACCCTGGGACGCATCCCAAAAATAATAATGCAGTGGGCCAACGACCTTGGGACGCATCTCGATAACTGCAACCGACAATGGGGGCCTCGACCCTGGGACGCATCCCGATAACATTGACAATGTGGGTCACGACCCTGGGACGCATCCCCGAAACTGCTGATGATATGGGTTACAACCCTGGGACGTATCCCCAAAACTGCTGATGATGTGGGTTACAACCCTGAGACGCATCCCCGAAACTGATACTGATATGATGTGGGTTACGACCCTGGGACGCATCCCCGAAACTGCTGATACTGATGAAGTGGGTTACAACCCTGGGACGCATCCCCAAAACTGATGATGATGCGGGTCTCAACCCTGGGACACATCCCCAAAAATGATGATGATGATGTGGGTCTCAACCCTGGGACGCATCCCCAAAACTGCTGATGTGGGTCTCAACCCTAAGACGTGTCCCTAAAACTATTGATGATGATGCGGGCCTCGCCCCCAGAGTGCCACACCCGGCAAAACTGATACTGATGCTAATGATCTATTTCAACATATTGCACTCCTCTCACGAGATAATCTTGATAGTCAAACATATTTTCGTCCTCAACGAATGCTTCGTGTCTAAACCCGAGAACCTTCAAAGTACTCTATACACTCAACTCCGATCGTCTGAATAAGTGATCTGGAGTAGACTCATAGTGTGTGTGTGTCCAGGATCTTTCACAGCTTAATCCTTAAGTAGGCTAACTCGGTGATTTCGTTTCGGAGAATCGGAACAGTGGGTCTAACCAACATAGATGTCTTGATCACACTGAGTGATTACTTCGTCATACTCAACATGATATGGTCTTCTTCTTTTTTCTCTTGTCTCTTTCATTTTGAACTTTCTTTTTCTTTTTTTCCTTTTTCTTTCTTTTCTATTTTTTCTCATTTCTTTCTTTTTTCTTTCTTTGACACGCCTACCCTTTAAGGTAGCATTTCTCCTCATGGTGGTCCTAATACTCGCCTATGGTTAGCTTCACGGTTATCAGTTATAGACGGTCTATTTTTCTTTTCTTTTCTTTGTAGAGACTTTTCTGTTGTTTCCAACCATATCATATATCATAGCACCAGTAAACCAAGGTGGACATCCAGGCAAACGGTCATTCACTGATTCCTCATCTCTTATACTAGTCATATTACCAACCACTCATGCTTCTACTGCTGAGATCTCGTGATCTAGTGCTCATGATTCTAGCCGAGATCCATCCATCCAGGGTACCGGACGAGAGCACGTCCCGCACTTATCGTTTCTGAGGCTTCTCCCTACAGTAAACAATGTCATCACCAGACATATGTTTAACAATCATAAGACTTCTCTCTCACACTCTTTTTTTTCTTTTTTTTCTTTTTTTTTTCCTTTTTTTTTTACTCACTCACTCCATGGAATTCTTCTTCTCGACTATTGATAATGTGGGCTTCACCCCCTGAGATCCATCCCCGAGATTCATACTGATATGGGCCTCAACCCTGGGATTCCCTCCCGAAACCAACATTGACTTATTTTTGAAACTGATGACACTTCCTGCTGCCGTTTCTGCTTGGCTTGTCTTTGCCGCTTTCACTTTTCCTTCTTCGAAACCTGTGAATACAAAACAAAACAAACACAAAAGGGATGCAAAATATGTTACGTGTATGCATGCATGAATGAGTTTTCTATCCTGTTGGGTTAGGTCTTCTGTCAGGTCTTCTCTTTCTCAAGCGAAGTACTGTTTCAATCTGTCCACGTTGATCGGCTCGGTGAACTCGTTCCATTCCAAATCTGACAGTCTCACTGCCCCATTTCCCATTACTTTCTGCACTATGTAGGGTCCTTCCCAATTAGGTCTGAACTTTCCTCTTGGATCTGCCATCGACGGCCTTGACTGCTTAAGTACCAAATCGCCCTTTTTGATCTTAGTAGGGGCACTTTCTTGTTGAATGCTCTAGCTAGCCTTTTCTGATATATCTCCATGTGATGTAAGGGCTTCATTCTCTTCTCATCTAGTAGTGCTAACTGTTCAAATCTCTGTGCGGCCCATTCTTGTTCAGGTAACTCTACTTCTGCTAATACCCTTAAAGACTGTATCTCAACTTCCACTGGCAGTACTGATTCCATCCCATAGACTAATGAGTAAGGTGTGGCTCCGGTTGCTGTTCTCACTGATGTTATGTACCCCCACAAGGCATACGGTAGTTTGTTGGTCAAATATTTACAGTTTTCTGTCATCTTGGTTAATATCTTCTTTACTGTCTTATTGGCTGCCTCGACTGCCCCATTTGCCTGCAGCCTGTAAGGTGATGACTTGTGATGTCCAATCCCGTATCTCTGTAGTATCGCCTTCGTTTCTCCTTGAAACTAAACTCTGTTGTCTGTCACTACATGATGCGGCATCCCGTACCGACAAATGAGGTTCTGAGCTATGAACTTTGCCATTTGTTTAGCTATAACATTGTGGAACGACTCGGCTTCCACCCACTTTGAGAAGTAGTCCACTGCCACTACTATGAAGCGATGTCCGTTCGATGCATTCGGCCGAATCTCTCTGATCATATCAATTCCCCATGCTGAAAAGGGCCATGGCTCTGATAGCCCGTGCAACTCTGTGTGCGGCAAATGATTCAAATTACCGTGCGCTTGACAATCATGACAGTGCTTTACCATCTTCGTACAGTCTGTCTCCATGGTCAACCAGTAGAAACCTTTTCTTACAATTTTACGGGACAAGTTCAACCCATTCATGTGCGGTCCACATACCCCGGAATGTATTTCTTCCATCATCTTCTGAGCTTCTTCTTTTCTCAAACATTTCAACTGGATTCCATTTGTCTGCATCTTGTACAGTTCCCATTTCAAAACCACATATTGAGAAGCCAATTTCTGAATAGCTATTCTATCTTTTCTGCTTGCTTCTTCTGGGAGTTCTCCATGTGCCAGGTATTTCTGAATATCATGGTACCAAGGTTTTCCGTCATCAACCTCTATTTCCAGAACTCTTTCTATCTCATAAACAGGTCTGCTTACTGTCGTCAGTACCAACGGTCTGATCACTAACTTCTCTGGATTTTCTCAAGTTGCTGCAAGTGTGGCTAATGCATCTGCCATCTGATTCTCTTCTCATGGCAAGTGCTGAAACTTACAATCGGGGATAGCCTGTGCCAACTTTCTAAGGTGAAAAAAGGTAAGGTTTCAACCATTCTTCCTTCAATTCCCATTTTCCATGCATCTGTCGGACTACCAACATCGAATCTCCGTAGACCTCCACGTACCCAGCCCTCAAGGCTATCAATGCAGTCAACCTAAAAGCACACACTTCATACTTGGCCATGTTGTTAGTTACTCCGAACTTCAACCACTTGGCCATCGGCAAAGTCTCTCATTCGGGAGTCACTATCACGATCCCAATTCTAGCTCCTTTGCAATTCATTGCTCCGTCGAAATACATTTTCCACCCTTGGACTGCTATTGCTTGGATCTCTTCATCTGGGAATTCAAACTTGTACTGATCCTCTTCAATAGGTTGCAATGCCAGGAACTCCACAACGACTCGCCCTTTGATCAATTTGGAGGTGAGATACTCAATGTCGAATTCTGTCAGCAACACTAACCATCTGCCCAACTTCCCTACTAGTGAAGGCACGGAATGTAGATACTTCAAGGGATTTTCTTTGGCTACCACTTGGATCTTGTAAGACTGGAAGTAATGCCGCAAATTTCTGGACGCCCATACCACTGCCAAATAGATCTTTTCTACCTCTTTAGAATGAGCTTCATACATAAGCATCTTCTTACTGAGATAATAGACTGTATGCTCTACCCCTGTCTCATCTGCCTATACCATCATTGCCCCCAGTGCTTCTGATTCTTATGGCCAAATATAATATCAAATGTTTGCCTGGTCTCAGAGGTTTCAATACGGGAGGCTTTACCAAGTACTCTCTCATCTTGTCGAAGGCTACTTGACACTACTCATTCCATTTCACTGGCTGATCTTTCCTCAACAGTTTGAAGATAGGCTCACATACTGATGTCAACTTGGCGATGAACCGACTAATGTACTGAATCTTCCCCAGGAATACTTTGACTTCCTTCTCAGTCTTCGGTGCTGGCATCTCTGTGATTGCTTTGATCTTTTCAGAGTCTACCTCTATTCCTCCCATTCCCACTGTGTGACCCATCAATTTTCCTGATGTTACCCCAAACACACATTTCTTGGGATTCGACCGCATGTTATATTTGTCAACTCTCTGAAGGAACCTCTCTAGTGCTTCTATATGCCCAATTCTTATCTCTGATTTCACCATCATATCATCCACATATACTTCAATCTCTTTGTGCATCAAGTCGTGGAATAGTGTAGTGGTCATCCGCTGATAAGTAGCTCCAACATTCTTGAGCCCAAACGACATTACCTTGTAACAATATATACCCCACTCGGTGACAAAGGCATTCTTGTGCTTGTCTTCTTCAGCCATGAGAACTTGATTGTATCCTGAAAACCCATCTGCAAATGAATACATGGCAGATAAAGCTGTACTGTCAACTAGCACATCTATATGCGGTAGAGGAAGTCATCTTTCGGGCAAGCCTTGTTGAGATCTCGGTAGTCCACACACATTCTGACCTTCTCATCTTTTTTCGGCACCGGCACAATATTCGCCAACCACTCAGGATACTTCACTACTTCCAGGAACCCCACGTCTATCTGTTTCTTAACTTCCTCTCTGACTTTCTCGGCCCACTCATGTCTCATCCGTTAGAATTTCTGTTTTACTTGCCTCATATTCGGATAAGTTGGGATTGTATGATGGGCGATGCTTCTGTCTACCATAGGCATGTCCTCATAGGACCAAGCAAACACTTTGGCATACTTGACTAATATTTCTTCTAATTTCTCCTGCTCCTCAGAGGTAACCTCACTTGCGATTAAAATTTCCTTAGGGCTCTCAGGTGTACCAAGGTTAAATGCATTTGTCTTGAAGATAAATGTCTTCATCCTCCTCAGGCACATTGTCTTCTTTAGTTTTCTTCTCTTCGAGGGGCAGGCCCTCCAGCTTCATCAACTCCTCTTCCCATTTCTCTTCTTTCTTCTTTGCAATTTCCTCTGTCAGTGGCTTCTCACCCAGTACATCTTGGAAGATCTCAAATCCGGGTACCACAATCCCATTAACCTCCACCGGTTTAGGCTCTCATTGATACCCCGAAGCCTTTACAAAACAATCCATCAGCTTCAGCCCTTTCTTCTTAACCTTTGGCTTTTACTCGTCAGATTTATACCCCAAACCTCTTCGAGTAGTCTGTCCTCTAAAATCTGGCAATTTTGAACCTTCATCTGGCTCGAACTTCATTTTTTCCATAATCCTAGCCACCCTAGGATCCACCCATTCCTCAAAAGTTGCGGACACTTGGAACCTCGTGAAAGGTTGTATTTCCAAGGCAGCCACAACATTGTCTACCTCAGCTCGGATGGTAACAATCTCTCCCCCATACGGGAACTTAATCATCTGATGTAGAGTGGAAGGCACACCCCCAAGCTTGTGAAACCAAGGCCTTCCCAACAACAAAGCGAAAGTGGCCGGGATGTCCAACACCGTGAACTCAACTTCATCTTCAATTGGTCCCACTTTGACCATTGCAACAAAAGTACCCTCAACTCCCATTTTGCTATCATCATAAGCCTTAATAGTCATACTGGAGGGATCCAAATCTGTTGCATTCATACCCAGCTTTGCCAAAATCTTCAATGGGCACACATTTATTGATGAGCCATCATCCACCATCACACACGATGTCCTATTATCCCTCACTTCAGCTCTAATGAACAAAGGTCTATTAAGGTTTCTTCCTTCAGCTGGGAGTTCTTCCTCAGAAAAGGTTATTGTCTGCAAAACTTCATTTTGTACTGATCCCACAAACATTACCGGATTAGCATCCTTCGGTACCATTATTTACTTAGGGCTTCAACCGTAGCATGCCTGTGCTCCTGCAATGAACACAACAATTACTAGATGCTGACCTGTGCCCGGGTCTTTTTCAACTGATACAGCATTGTATCCCCCTCAGTATTCTCTACATTCTCAGTCACTTCTCTGCCATCTGTCAGCATTTCTTTACCATTCTGAGTCGTATCACTATAGAAACGCCTGTTGCATATCATTCCTCGTACAATCTCTTCATCACTACTGGAGAAATCTTCCCAGAAATTCTTTCCCTGTTCTGTTTCATCTTCGCTGTTGCTATCTCAAATCCCCAGACAAAAGGCTTGGTGGTCAAAGGACTTGAGGACAAGGTTCTCGGGTAGGCCAGAGTTTATCATATAGGTTGGTGGTGGGACAGAGTTGTAATTTGGCAGGGGGTTTTGTGTGTGTTATGCAGTTCTTTTTCGGGATCGGGTATTTTTTGGGAGTCTATAAGGTCTTGGATTTCGTGGCGGATGCGGGCATAACTGTCAGTGTCATGGCCCTTCTGTTGGTGGAAATGCCAATATTGGTTCAGTTTAAGATGTGGTGGTGGAGGGTGTGGAAGTGGTTTGGTCTCTAGGGGTTTCAAAAGTCTTTGTCTCTTCAATTTCTCCAATACCTTGGACAAGGGTCTACCTAGGTTGGAGAATCACCGGTTCCGGATAGAAGCAATCTCAGCAGCAACAGGCTTGGTGCCTGATGTTCCCCCAATGGGCCTCCTGTTCAAGCCATAGAACTTTCTATTCTCGGCCTCTTCTTCCTCAATATCCATGATAGTTTCCCTCAACTGTCAAAAATCAGTAATCATGAAGGTCATCCTCATTAGCTTTCCATAGATTGAGGGTTTGGTGCCATTGATGATCATCTTTATTTGGTCCTTCTCTGAGGGCCGAGTTTGCATCTTTAGAAGCTGGCTCCTCCAACGGTCTACATACTCCTTGAAGCTCTCATCTGGCTTCTCCTTAGTGTTCTCTAAATCTCGGAGTGACAAATCAATCTCCAGGTCTGTAACATACTATTTCAGAAATGCGTCTACCAATTCCCTCCAATATTTCTTAACCTTTCTATCAAGGCTATAATACCATACTACAAACGCCCCTTCAAGTGACATTTCGAACATCTTTTGCACCTCTCACTTCGATAAACCCACTGAACTCATAACTGAAACATACTGACGGAGATGGACCCTTAGATCCCCATTCCCATTGAACTTGGCCATATCTGGCATCTTAAACTGAGCTGGCAACTGTTCTTCAAAGGTCATTGCCTCATAATCTAGAAGATCCTCATGTTTACCCCTCATCTTGCGGGTAACCGATTCAACTTGATCCCGGAGCTTCTACAATTCTGCCTGAGACCCAACTGTTCTTCATGCCACATACTCGGCCATATCATCATAAAAAATGGGGATGTCATCATTCAATCTGTTCGGAGGCTCCTCACGCCTCTCATTCTCAGAGTTTCCCCCAGCACGGGGCACAACCATATTAGCTATAGCATTAGTTAAGGCTTACAACTGTTCAGTAACCTTGGTGAGACTGGTTTCCAACTGATCCATATGAGATACCTCATTTTCGGATTTGCTCAAGTTTGCCATTGGCCTTTTGGTGAGTCTTCCCTCTTTTCTAACACAACGGGAATCTATGGCGTCCTTTTAAAATTCTCAGTCAGCATGTATATGTGCAATGTATGGAGTATATAAATTGGCCCATTGTCATTTTAACGCATTCAACCACGTTATTGCAAGGTGCAAACTTGTCCCAGTTGAAAAGGCCCAACATGTTTACACTTCTGCGATAACTTGGCTAAATAGCTCCAAATGATAAGAAGCCCAAACACAGGGTGTCCTATCAGTATTTTAGAAACTTTTAGCCCAATTGTCATAGGATACGAACTCGTCCCAGTTTAAATGGCCTAACAAGTTCGCATTTCTGACAAGAAGCCTAACCGAATCCAAATGAAGGTGGTCCAAGATACGAGCATAAATAGATAATTCAAACATAAAGCAATAATCTCTACAGAGCGACCCATCAACATTTCAGAAACTTTTGGCCCAATTGTCATAGGATACGAACTCGTCCCAGTTTAAATGGCCCAATAAGTTCGCATTTCTGACAAGAAGTCCAACTGCATCCAAATGATAATGGTCCACAAGTACAAAGAAATAGTTGCTATAGGCCATAAAACCCCGATCTACGTTTGGGTTTACGGGAGTATAAACAAAGACACTCGCCGATGAAGGATTGCCCACAACTAGGTCTCCCCACTCAAGGGTTCGAGCGACCAAGTGAGCGCACCTTTTTTATACCCTAAGGTACGTGCCAACGAGTTATAGCATGTAACTAACTGTCAAATGGATTTCTTGTTGTAGATTCCCCAGAGGGAGGGTGGAGCAAACTCTCTTAAATACCCAAGCCTCTTAGGCTCTTATCGCTTGGTGACAGGAATAAACAACAAGTCTTCCAAATTAGTCTGTCACAACAGGCTAAGGGTAATGATTATATAGGTGCCTTCACAGCTTTTCCTTATAGAAAGGTAGTGAATGAAGGAAGACACCAAACCATCACCTAGGCTTAAAATGTCTTTGATCAAACCCCATTTTACCTACTGTAGACACGGTTAATTAAAGCACAAATCTAAAGATTACAAGACATTATTTTGGGGCCAATTCTCTATCCCTAGTGGAGTCGCCAGACTGTAGGACATAGATGTGGACGACACTGTTCCGGGCTCGCGGCCCGTTGGGAGTACGGAGTAGCCCGCGGGAGACTAAACTGGAGAAATAACATGGAGTCGCCACTCGGTGTGAACCAGGAAAATGATTTAAGGCCGCACTCACCCCTTGCAATGGAAGACCTCAAACCGTTGGGTTCGGAATGGTCCCTTACTTATGCCACTTGTAATGAAAAGATTTATGCAATAATCTAACCAAGCCTAAGCAACATATATTTCCAAGTGTACTCTAATTCTAAATTCTCATGCATAAAAATAATAATTATACAAGCATGCATAAAAATAATTCGGAATAATGGCGAGCATGTAATCTCATAAACATATCATATTAATCGATGCGAAAGAAACATACAAATAGGCATACATAATGAAAGAGACAACGATTAAGTGCATAATGTAAAGAAACAACCAAAGAGGCAATTAAGTGCAACATGTAAAGAGGCAACTAAATATGTAACCGTACAATAAAATAAACGTGCCATGATGCGATGCAAAAGAAAATAGCTAATAAAAATGAAATAAAAGAGATGCAATATATGCCCTACATCTATATAGGACTTCAAGTGTCTGATTAAACATATCTCACGTTCAATCAAATGTACTTTGTCCGGCGCGGTGAAACTTCATGGCAAAGGTAGCCCTTAGGCTTTTCTAATCCCTCAAAATGGAGGACCTTTAATCCAACTTGATTCGCCCATGCGCAATGCAACATGATGCATGATTATGTGATGAAATGTCATAAAGCAAATTGCGGAATAAAGGGCCCGGGAAAGTATTGTCATAAAGGTAGCCTTTCAGGCTTTTCTTTCCCTCAAATAGAGAAACTTTAGACCAATCATACTAAGCCCATGCGCAATGCAATATGATGCATGGTTATGCAATGAGATGTCATACATAAAACAAATAACGGAATAATAAAAGGCGCGGCAAAATATTGTCATAAAGGTAGCCTTTTAGGCTTTTCTTCTCTCAAATAGAGAACCTTTAGACCAACATGCTAAGCCCATGCGCATCACATTACAATACATAAAATAAAGACAACAATATCAGACTTTGTATATTCGATTAAACATATATCATATTTAATCAAACACACTTTGTCCGGCGCGGAAAGTATTTTCGTAAAGGTAGTCTTTTAGTCTTTTCTTCTCTCAAAATAGAAAACCTTTAGACCAACGTACTAAGCCCATGCACATCACATCATAATACATAAAAAGTAAAGTCAACGATATAGGACTTCGTATATTTGATTAAACATATGTCACATTTAATCAAACACACTTTGTCTGGCACAACAAAGTATTATTGTAAATGTAGTCTTTTAGACTTTTCTTTTCTCAAATGGAGAACCTTTAGACTAACATACTAAGCCCATGCGCATAACATCATCAATACACAAACAAATAATCGTACAGAAATTAATGGCGGAATAAAAATACGGAAAATAAATAAACAAGGTAACATAAATCGGAATATGTGCTGTTTGCTCAAGTGGTACGTAGAGTTGTATCCCAAGTACAGACCGCACTACCATCCATTTGAATTCAGCTACGAAATTTATGTCTGGGTTTCCATCCTATATACCACAAGAGGCGACACATTTTCCATTTATTCAAGGGCCACAACACACATCATTCCACAATACACACATTTTCCATTTATTCAAGGGCGACAACACACATCATTCCACAATACTCTTGCAAATAAAATTCAATGAACAATAAAAATACGAATGAAAATAGATGTGAAAAGTGCCCTCAGGTCTAACCTTTTGTGTCAACTTTAGGAAGCGCGTTACAAGTTCGTCGGAAGAGCTAATACTCTGCAACTCTCCCGGTTCACTGGTTCAATGTTTTTGCTCGCTGTTTCGTTGTTTCGGCCGCTGTTTTCACTCCGTTTTACTGTTGTTTTCACTGTATTGTCTGGTCACTATTTCAGGTGTGTTAAGAGACTGTTTTTTAGGGGTGGGCATTATCGGATTCGGATCGGATCGGACCGAATCCGAATCCGATCCGATCCGAAATGCCCACGATTATTTGATTCGATCGGATCGAATCATGTTATCAAACTCGATCCGATCCGATCCGATAATTATCGGATCGGATCGGATCGGATCGGATTGGTTCGATCCGAATTCGAATCGGATCGAATCGGACCAATTCGATCCGAAATCATCCTATTTCGGATCGGATTGGTCCGATCCGATCCGAATACGGTGGGTTTGAGTCAAAAAAATCGAGCGGATCGGATCGGATCGGATAAAATCCGATCCGAATCGAATTTTATTTGTTTTTTAATATATAACGACGTCGTTTTGCATATTAAAAAAAAAATTTCGATCGGATCGGATCGGATCGGATAAAATCCGATCCGATCCGAAATTCGTCGAACCGGACCAACATGATTCGTTCGGATTTTCAAATCGGATCGGATCCGATCCGATCCGATGCCCACCCCTACTATTTTGCTGTAATTTGAGGGGTATTGGGCTATTTTTATGTGGTTATTCAAGGATTTTAAAGTACAGTTTTTGTTCACTGTTCTAGGGTGATTTTTGCTGCAGTTTCGGT
>SKCR01055015.1:0-28854 GCA_019454045.1 Zanthoxylum bungeanum | reverse complement strand
TGCACAAGGAAAATCCTACCATTGCCCTACATATATAAACAAACATAGAACCACCTTATTAATGGTTGGAAACATATTATTCATAGCTACAATTTTCGTTCGAACAAAACTTGGCAGTAGGTTCATGTTCGTAGTGCGTTCATCTTCTCGTGTGAACTAAATCTTCCAATGTGTTTGCATTTGAGATTGCGTTCAAACGAGTTTACAGAACAATGCGTGTTTGTCTTGTGTTCGAACGAAATTACGAGATTGTGTTATTTTTGAAGCGTTTTTGAGTTAGTTTTGCACAAGGAAAAACATATATTTGTCCTACCTATATAAACAAACATAGAGTCACCTTATCAACGGTTGGAAACACATTATTCAGAATTATAACGTCGTTTGTTTTCAACCTGCTTGATTTTTACCTTGAAGACTTTCGTGCTTACTTTGTTTTCTTTTGTCTTGGTGATATTGATCATTGATTGACCATCAATACAGAAACACAACCCTAACCTAATTTCCTAAGCCTTTAGAATTCTTTAGGAGGAAGATTGGTAGTTGGAGTTCAGACACTTATGAGTTCGCAGGGTTGATCCACTCAGAGACTTTAGAGGTTATGGAGATTGTCATTTGGTGCGAGCTCGTGGAGTTCTTCGAGTTATTACATTCTAGAGGTATTCGAGTTGGTGAAGTTATCACCATATATCACTGTAAGTTTTTCTTAATATAATGGAGATTTGGCTGGTAGCTTATATACTCGAATTGATTTTTTACTCGCACGAATTTTCCACTTCGCCAACGAAATCTTGTGCTGATTTTGTTTATTACTTTATTTTATTACTTTATTTATATCTGCATAAGACTTAAGGGTGTTTATTGACTTATAGCATAGTTGCTCCAACTTTGATCTATCTTAAATTAAAATAATTATATAATTTCACATATGATCAGACGAAAATCAAATTTTTTAGCCTTATTATTTTCAAATTTCCTATACGCCCTCTTTTTCACCTTCACAAAATTTTGTTACTTCTTTTGCACACAATTATATGACGTGTCATTTGATAAATGGAGCCCCTAAAACAAATGTCATATAGCAACGACACGAGATTGCCGCCCCGCTTTCCCTCAACATCTCCCGCAGTTTCCTTCCCCCAACATTTCCAATTCTCTTACTCAAATCAACCGAGCCTTGAGCGGTCGGGGCAGTCGATCAACTTAAAAAGACCAAACAACCCTCCACAATTCAATGCCAGGTAACTCCTCGCTTCGTCGCTGTCTCTTATGAACATTCACTACTCAATCCAAACCTTATTCTGCAATTTGGTAATTTTAGTTTAATGGGTATCTCTCAATTTGAGTTCACAGCGTTTTCCAATTTCTGTGTGTTCGAATATCTAAATCAGTTTCTGGATTTTTTGGATTTGTGTTTTGCTTCAAGATTTAAGAGATAATGGGATTACCCAAGTGGCTAACTCACACTAATAATGAACTCTGTAGCTCTATTTGGTGCAAGAATGGTGAATAAAATTTCATTTTTTGTTGTTCTTTCCCGAAAATTTTGTGATTATACCGGTGATGGTGGTAAAACTGATAGTGGGTTTAATTATATTGAGGAGACTTTAACTGAAGTATGGGAAAGCTCAAATTTTGATGATGTGAATGGAAACCACGGGTTTAATGATTATCAGAGAACGGATGAGGGGCAGTTCTCTGTGAGGAGGCAGTTTTTGGAGAATGTTAAGTTTGATGCAGGCAGGGCACTTGAGATTTTACAAAATGATGGCCCAGGATTTGATGCGAAGTTGGCTTTGAGCGAGTCTGGAATTAGGGTTTCGGAGTTACTTGTAAGGGAGGTTCTTTTTGGAATTTTGAGGAGTGTAAATTATGCTGACAAGATCAGGTGTGCTAAATTGGGGTATAAGTTTTTTGTGTGGGCTCGTCAGCAGAAGAACTTTAGGCACACAGCAAACACGTATCATTTAATAATGAAAATATTTGTGGATTGTGAGGAATTTAAGGCAATGTGGAGGCTAGTTGATGAAATGATTGAGAACGGGTTCCCAGCTACTGCCAGAACTTTTAACATCTTAATCTGTACTTGTGGGGAGGCTGGTTTGGCGAGGAAAGTTGTGCAGAGGTTTATTAAGTCAAAAACATTCAATTTTAGGCCATTTAAGAACTCATACAATGCAATTCTATACTCGCTTCTTGGTGTAAGACACTACAAGTTGATTGAGTGGGTTTATCAGCACATGTCTGATGAAGGTCATCCCCCAGATATTCTAACATATAACATTATCATGTGTGCAAAATATAGGCTGGGGAAGTTAGATCAATTCCACAGATTGCTGGATGAAATGGGAAGATCTGGATTTTCCCCCGATTTTCATACTTATAACATCCTACTACACATTCTTGGCAAAGGGGATAAACCTCTTGCAGCACTTAATCTTTTGAAGCACATGAAGGAAGTGGGTTTTGATCCTAATGTTCTTCATTTTACCACCTTGATGGATGGCTTGAGCCGAGCAGGAAATTTGGATGCCTGCAAGTATTTTTTCGATGAGATGATTAAAAAGGGATGCATGCCTGATGTGGTATGTTATACCGTTATGATAACTAGTTATGTAGCAGCGGGGGAGCTTGAGAAGGCTCAGGAACTGTTTGATGAGATGATCACTAAGGGTCAACTTCCAAATGTATTTACATACAATTCCATGATTCGTGGTTTTTGTATGGCTGGGAAGTTTGATGAGGCATGCTCAATGCTGAAAGAAATGGAATCTAGACATTGCAATCCAAATTTCCTTGTGTACAATACCCTGGTTAGCAATTTGCGGAATGCTGGAAAGCTAGCTGAAGCCGATGAAGTGATAAAACATATGGTTGATAAGGGGAAATATATCCATCTAGTCTCAAAATTCAAAAGATATAGAGGATGCTAAAGTAGTTTTTGTATAACATAGAATTCTTTAGTAGCAACTTTAGTGGAAAAATAATTGTTGATCCAGCTCAGTGACACCAACCTCCTGCTACCTGTGATAGTGATGGAAATGGAAATGGTAAAATTTTCACATCTTTTACTTTTTATACTTTCTCATGCAAAGTTATTGCAATATAATAGATAGCTAAAATGCCTTTCATTTGTCTGTGTGTATTAGCACATGTTGTACAGTATGAAAGTAGTCATGTCATGACATTGAAGCATCTAAAGAATTTTTCTGGACTATATTTCTATGTAAAGAACTCTTATGGACTATATTTCTATTTAATGATTTGACAATCTGGTGAGACTTTGTTCTCTTTTAATGAATCTGGTTTGACAGACAAAAGTTAGAAAAATAGCCCTCACTTTCAAGTAAATAATATATGCATGTTGGTGAAGGTGATAGTGGCAGTGGCAAAATTTGGAAACTACAATTGCTGGCAAAATTTGAAATCAAATGATATAAGAAGATTTCTCCTTGGATGCTTGCACCACAAATTTCAACATGCAAATCTTCCACCAAAAATTATCTTGGATGATTCTTGGAGATGGATTATGGAATGCAATTGGATTTTACATAATTGTGGTGCTTCAGCTTAGTCTTGGTTGAGTTTTGATAAACATTTTCAGATTTACTTCTAAAACCACTTTTTGCAGTGACTCCTGATTCATTTCATAATAGCTATATCTCAAACAAGTGTCGTTTTGTGTCAAGTTGATTGATATTTTATGAAATACATTTGGTAGCAAATCCTACAATTATTCATCCTCCTTATTTTGATTGTGTGCATTAGACCCGGTCACGGTTCCGGTTCCGAACCGAAACCGAACGGTTCCGGAACCGGATTTGTTCGGTTTGGTTAGGGTTCTCTCATAGCCGAACCGAACGGAACCGGAAACCGAACGGTTCCGGTTGGAACCGTTCGAACCCCAACGGCTAGTAGCTGTTGGGTTGGCAAGGAAGGGAGCCGAACGGCTCCCTGCCCTAAAATAATACAAAATATTTTTTTGGGGTAATTACTAAATTATCCTTAATAACATTAATAAAAACGGTTAATTTTAGAGGCATTTTAGGTATCATAAAAATAATCCAAAAATGTATAAATGTGGTCATTCTTCATTTTTTCAACACATCAATTTTCTCTTTTCTCAATTTCTACAATTCTCTCATCTTCAATATCTCATTCTCTAATTATTCTCTAATTATTCAATATTTATAAAAAAAAATGGCAAGCTCATTTAAGAACACCATGTCCAATGTGCCAACCCAAGAGAGCGGTCAAAGTATCGGTACACGGAGAAGAGAAGTTAAGACTCGATCATCTGATATTTTCTAAATGAAAATTTCAAAATTCATTTTCATTTAGTTGAGATTGAAAATGAAGGTCCAAGAGCAATATGCAATTATTGTGGTGTATCTTACAAATTTACTGGCGGCTATGGCAATATGAACAAGCACTTGGATATACATCATATCGTTGAAATTGGACTTGATACAACACAAACTCAAATGGGCAGGTACGCATCATCTAATATAGGTACGAGTTCTTTAGATTTATTTAAATATTCTGATGCTAAAAATAGAGAAGAATTTTCTAAATTTACTTATATGACACATTTTTCTTTAAGTTTTGGTAAAAATTATGTTTACTAATTACGTTCAAAATGTTTTAAATCTTGCTGCCTGTAAAATGACTATAAATACAACATAACGTCAAATTTTTAAATTATACAAAGATGGTAAATTATTTTAAATGAAATATTTAGAGATATTAAAAGTCGTCTTTCTATTTGTTCTGATATTTGGAGTGATCATTTGCAAACACACTCATACATGGGTGTGACTTGTCATTGGATTGATGCATCATGGAACATGTAAAAACAACTTATTACATTTAGAGTTTTTGATGAGCAACATTCCGCACAAAATATTTATAGAATGACTGAAGTAATTTTTGATGAAAATTGTTTATTAAGTAAAATTTTAACAATTGGTTTTGACAATGCATCTGCAAATACTGCTTCAATTTGAGATTTAAAAGAAATATGCCAACCAAATTTGGGGAGTTGATCTTTTCATGTTCGTTGCATATGTCATGTCCTTAATTTATGTGTTCAAGATGGTCTTACTTCTTTATCACCTTACATTGATCCTATTAAGATTGCACTTAATTGTATTTGGTCATATTCTCAAGTTAGGAGAGAATGAGCCAAGTTTTGTAAATTAAATAGTGTTAAATCGGTGAAATTTTCACGAGATGTTCCAACACGTTGGAATTCAATTTATTTTCTTTTATGTCAAGCTTTCCAATACAAAGATATATTATGTAGTTTTTTTCCCAACATATTCAACATATCACACTTTTGCCTAGTCAATGGGATATTTGAGAAAAAAATTTAGAACTTTTAAAAGTTTTTAATGATGCTACAAATATTTTTAGCGGAATGTATTATCCTACAACACATTTATTTCTTGTTGAAAGTTTGAATATTGTTGGTACTCTATCTGAGCATGCTGAAAGTTCTAATCCTAATTATTTTGTTTTCATTGAAGTTATTTATGTTATGACACGAAAATGATTGAGTTATTTTAAAGACATTCTGTTACTTTATCTTATTGTCACAGTTTTTGATCTTAGATTTAAATTAGAAGGTTTGAATAGTGTCTTACAAGCTTATTATATATATTTAGGAATAGCTAATGAAATTAATATTATAAGAATAATAGACAAAATAAAAATTGATTTAATAGATTTATTTAATGATTATGTTAGTAGATATAACTTGCAATCAGTAGGAAAATCTAGCAGTAGCGAACCCGTAATACATTCAAGACTTAGCGTAGGTGATCGTTGGTTATTACAACGAAATAAAAAACATAGGGATAAGACGACTAATAACCCGGAATTAGATATTTATTTATCTACCAATTTCGAGTTTCCTACTGAAAGTTTAGTGCGTAAGAATTTTCAAGTACTTGACTGGTGGAACCGACATCAAAATGTCTATCATGTATTATCAATTATTGCTAAAGAGGTGCTGGTAGCACATGTTTCCACCGTTGCGGTTGAGCAAGCCTTCAGCTTATGAGACAATATTTTGGAAGCGAGAGGGTCTTCATTACATCCAAGCATTTTACAAACAACAGCATGTGTGGATGATTGGACCCGAACTGATCTGAGGCAACAAGAAGATGCTCCCGATGACTTTGAAGACTTGTTCGACAATGTATCAGCAAGTGCAAGCGGAACGGGAGCTGAATGATCAACAGACACTGATAATGATGAGGATTGATCAATAAATAATTGTAAATTATAATGGGGGACTATTTTAAAAATGTAATGGAACTACGTGAACGTTAATTCCTCTCAGCAATGGAGGATACATATGCAACTTAAGTTTTTAAAAATTTAAACTCAAGCTCTTTAATTTTATTTTTAATTTAATGTAATCTAAATTCAAATTCATAAATTTTTTAATCTTATTTTTATTTTTTGGAACCGAACCCGGCCGGTAAATAGGGATCCGAAAAACCAAAAATCTAAGGCTTTTAATATGAAACCAGGCTGGTCAAGGTTTGAAAACAGGAGTTGTAGAAACTTATAATAATTCATAAATGACCTGTGCTTTGTTGTTTCCATCATCATCCCAGCTAAGCACTCTACTGTGTGATATTCTTTTGTCCAAAGCATTGTCTTATGAACCGTCCTGACATTATACAATGCCTAACAAAACAAAATAAAAGCTCTAATTCTTTTCTCTCTGTAGAAGCATTAGCTTATTTATTTATTTATTTATTTTCTTGTTAGATTCTTCAACAGCTACGCATTTTTTTTTTTTTTTGAAATATTAGAAACTAAATCACCCGATTCAGATTTAAACGGAGCAGGTAAAATCTCCGTCTAATGAGTCCCTAATCCAATTATAGGCATGCACTAATACGTCAATAGGGACAAGTAGTGTTTGTTGTCATTCGCCAATTATTCTGCATTTTGCTTTAGCAAAAATGTTAATCTATCAATTATTTATTTATTTACCATTAAAAATGAAAACAATTTGCCAGAATTGAAAATTTTCCACTTTTAATTGTCAAAAACTCAATAGTAATGTTGATTGCTTCAGGGGCGCGTTTGCTAAACGCCTTCCGAAATTTCAAAGGGTGCTTGGAAATATTTTCCACAACGACCAATTATTCGGGTGGTAAATCGCTTATCTATCATTATCTTGAAAGGTATTTTCTAAAATTATGTTTTTTTATCTTAATTCAAAAAATTGATTAGAATTTATGTTAATTTTTTTTTTATCCCGAATCATAATTAAGATGCGACTTGTATAAGAGATGGGACGACTGTCATTCCTAATACGAACACTATGCTATGTGGGTTAGATTTTTTTTTTTTTTCCTGTTATCTAAAGTCATTTGGTTAGATTTTTTTTTTTTGTTATCTAAAGTCATTCGGCCTAGCTCCGACATCTAACATGTATATAGTAATTTCAAGGAACAGTATTGATTATAAGTGACTCTGTGAGAAGCAATACCAACTGATACACTTTTTTTTTTTAAGTTGGAAATTATGTCGTCAATAACTGACTCGGACTCTTACAAGAAAACAAAGCAGGTAAAACTTTTTATTATCTTAGGTTTTTACAAAAAATATACTCCTGAACTAAACTCAATACATGACAATCAAATTTTAAATCATTTACTATTAAATCAAGCCGAGCATTGAGGGCACAAAAGTGCTTCCTTAATAACACTTGAAAGCTATTTTACAATTACCATGATTGGAGTATGGGATAGCGATACATTTGTACAAGTTATTTTCTATCATTCACTATAATTTGACTCAATGAACTTCCAAATGTAAACTTTAATTTGAGTCCACGTAAATTTTCCACTTTCCTTGTGCTTTATAAACCCAGAAAAGAAACAAAATAAGGGGAAAAAGAAAAAGAAAATCACAGATGTAGCCGTGTTAGTAGGCTTTTAAAGAATAATGCAATATGACATTTTGTAATATGTGGCTTTATTTACTCTTATATTGGTCCACTTCTAAATTTTTATTTTAAAAAATTGACTAAATTCATAATTTTCGGACCATAATATCATTTTTCTGATAGAACAAGAAAAAAAAATGATATGATGGTGATTCACACAACATTAAAATTACAAAAATAATAGATCCATAAAAGTTAGCACAAAAATATTAAAAGACTAAGTAAAATTATTTGTATTCTAGTTAAATATTATTTATTTTTGTACTATTTTTATGGACATATCATTGCTTATAAAATTAATATAATTGCATTCCTTGCTAACGATAAAACAAAAATATGTATATAATAATAACTTTAAATTATTGGAGCAAAAAAAAAGGATTCTATTTTTTTTCCTCTTTCTTCTTGTCATCTTTCTTTTCCTCTTTCTTTTCAGCTTTCTTTTCTTCCTTCTTCTCCTCTTTGGCTGGGCCTACTGAAATAATATCCACTTTGCCAACTTTCTTCAGCTTTTTCACCACTGCCACTGTATCCATTTGCCCTATTACTGTCAGCTTCTGGTCTTTTAAATCAGCAGCAATTGAATCAACTCCTGTATCATCATTTCTTTTGTATATTAAAAATAGTTTGGACATCTTAAAAAAATCCCAGAAATTTAATGTTGTGTGTTGATGATCTTATTGCAAGAATCAAAAACTATATAATAAAATAAAAAAAATATGTATATATATATATATGTACCAAATATATCAGCAGCAGCTTCCATGGCTTTTTGCTTTGTTTTGTCATCAGTCATAGTCAAAACCTTCAATACGACCTTCTGCTACATATTTTTGCAAATACAAAGAACAAAGAAAAAAAAAGTAAAAAATTGAGTCAATATTATTATTCTTGTTAATCTAAAGATGAGAAAGACTGAAAAAAAATACCTGAGCCATTTGATGTTGAAGAGGAAGAGATGATATATGAAGAAGAAATATGAAGTGAGAAAAAATGAAAATGGAAGTTTTATAAGAACATGTGGCGTATTTAAAAGGGGGCAAAGATATGTGAGGTTATGGGCTCATTCATGTTAAGTTCGAGTGTGAGTTCTGCTTACACGAAACAATTGGTTACTTGAACACGTTTTATGGGCCACGTACCTTTTTCTATTTTTCTTTGTGAAAATTAAAAAATACCCATTAGGTTTTGTGAATTACGAAAATAACCACCCTAATAATCAAGCAATTTTGTATACATGGCAAAAAAGCCTGAGCCCGACCCGGCTTAGCCCGGCCCGGGGTGAAAAAAGCCTGGTTCGGGCCTCAAAATCCCGGCATGGACCAGGGCCGAGCTCACTCAAAAAAGCCCGTGTCCGACCCGGCTCGGGCTCAAAATAAATAATTAAATTTTTTATTTATAATATATATATATATTTTTTTATAATAATTTTTTTATTTTATAATTTTTTTTATAATAAAAAATCGGGTCCGGGCCTATATTTTTTTTGCCGAGCTTGGGCCGGGCCATCCCTACAATTTTGTTCTCATACTCGCAAATACTTATCTGGTGTGGGGTAAGATTTATTAGGGGATCGTGGGCTGAAACTAGCATGCAAGTAAAATGAAATTGAGAATAATTGTTAGTTCAGGAGGCGTTATCTACCATATAACAATACAATAATAATTAGGAGGCTTAGCCTACCATAAATATTAACAATAAAATAAAGCAATAAGATACAGATTTAGCGTGGTAAGACTCTTAATGTGAGCGAAACATTCGCGGGCAAATGTAGAAGGATTTCACTATAGTGGAAAGAAGTTTACCACTTCTCTATAAACACAAGGAATGAACAATCTCACACTCTCTTAGAATAGATCAATTACAACTATCTCACAAACTCTTAAGAAGAAATAATATTTTTTTCTCTTAAAATACAGAGGATTTGGTTGAAAATGGAATGAAGAAAATAATGAAATGAAACGTCTATTTATAGGCATGAGATTCACAATGAAAATATTGAATTTTAAATTTTTATTATTTTCTTTTAATGTGTATGGGATGTTGGAGTTTTGGGCGGTAATTCGGGTAAACGCAGCGGATCGCGGAAAATCAAAATTTTCCGATTTCAATTATTTTTCTTGGGCAATTAAAATGAACTAATTTATTTCAATTACTCAATATTTAATAACTGAGATTTTACTCAAAAATCAGATTTTTCAAAAATTACCGTTTTGCCCCAAAACTTTGAACTTTAATCATTTTAGTCCAAAATTGTCAAATACAATTCTAATTGATTCCAAATCAATTCCAAAATGATTTATTCATGTCTAATACATGAAATTCAGTTTGCAATTCAAAGAAACAGATTTTTCCCTAATTGTCTAATGGTCCCTCAATTTTCAAGAATTTGCAATTTGGTCATTTATGTTCAAAACATGCCAAGATCAATTCCAAAAATTCCCAAATTTAATATACATTAAAACTCATCACATATATGATAAGCCCCAAATTTGGTGAAGGTTGGAAACCCTAATTTTACAATTTCACAAATTAATCAAAATTAACACCAAATTAATCCAATTCAAAGCTTTAATTCAATTCTTACAACACCAATTGAGTCTCACCAACATGAAATACCTCAAGAAAAATTCTAGGTCTAACATGAGTGGCTAATAAACTCTAGAACAAAAAGAATGCTTAATAAATAATTTTAAAGCAAACTAATTAATATACATGCTTTCATCTTCCATCTAAGTACCCAATCATCAAAACACATCCATAAAATACTAGAGAAGAAATTAAGCTACTCAAATAGAAGCCTAGTATGAAAGAAACAATTTTCGTAAAGGAAAAGTAAGGAAAAACTTACTAAAGATCTTTATTTTCTAGCTTTTCTTCCTTTTTCTTTCTCCTTTTTCCTTTTCCTCTCTTTGTATTTCTGTTTTAGGGTTCTTGGAATGAAAAATAAAAAATGATTTTAAAATTTCTCTAATATGACTGAATTTTGGGGAAAATTATTAGCCACAATTTTTTCAATTTTTGTTTAATAATTGGAAAATGATTTAATCAATTTATGTGGTAAGAAATCATCCAATGATTCAATACTTATCCAAATAAATCCAATCAAATCATTCCAAATGTAACCAATTAAAATTGGCCACATTTACCAATTAAAGGGTTCCATTTATCTTATCTTAATAAGAAAAAGGATATTAAATACTTAAACAATCTAATTATTCAACAATTGAATAAATAAATAATTAAATACAAATATCTCAAAAATTTATGTATTATATTTACATTAAATAATCAAAATACATATATTAATTATAAATGTCAAATATCATAATTCGACATTTAATTAATGACCAAAAGATCTCTAAAGCATGTATCTTCGTTTAACCGTTAAACGAATTATAAATAATCAGAATTATTTATAAAAGTTGCCCTAGTGCCCAACGAGTATAACTCATTAGTGAGACTCTCTAGGTTCAGGCACGAAATCCAATTTCGTGTCAATAATCTACCCACCCGTAAATTATGACGAATACAGATAAAAACTCTGAACCATACAGGTTGAGATCACTGCATATGTATAATTCTTCTGTCACAGGTATCCTGATTATCCCAGAGATATATATATATAAATGTCAAATCTCTTTAGGTATAATCCCGTCGACGATTCAATTAGCAGTCTCTTAAAAAACACTTAGAATTGATTTCTACAGTGTACCACGGGCCCATGGATTTAACAGATCGCTAATCCCAAAATGGATACATATGCTTTGTACACAGAACTGACGGATCCTATCTTGATACGCACATGATATCATGAGGATCAGTCCACACCCAACGAACAAGCGGAGGTCTGATCTAAATAGATCAGTGACGTGACTGCCATCAAAGTGTGGAGGATACCTCATATATCCACAATAGTACCTCAAGTCAGATGATCACTATGCTCAGTCAACCCGATAAGATTCTTATTGACGTTGGTGTACCATCTATTAAGAATCTTCGGTGAGTAGTTCAGTATTTATCCGATATAAACACCTATATGTCTATACGAGTCTCCTGAGACTCATGGTTCATTGAGAAACCATTAGAATTAAACATTCCAATATACGACACGTACCGGTCTCAACGGGTTTACATACTGACCAAGTAATTGTAAACCTTGACCAGGAACTGTTAAAGAATGATATTGTTATGATACTGCTCAATGTCAGTTGCGACGCTTTTGCAACTGTATCATAACTAATCACTCTATGGTCATTTACGTCTTTACCATATAATAAAAGAATTTATATTAAAGAAACTGTCTATTGTATTCATTAATAAAATATATACAAAAGTATTTACATGGAAATACATAAGAAATTGGCGCTCAGAGCACCAACTCGAACAAAATCTCCCACTTGCTCAAGTGCCAATATCGATTGTATCTAATACTCATCGACTCCACATGCTTATCAAATAACTTCGGAGGTATGGTCTTCGTGAGCGGGTCTGCTACATTATTTTCACTAGGAACTTTTCACACGATAATGTCACATCGTGACATAATCTCTCGAATGATATGGTACTTTCATTCTACATGCTTCGACTTCTGATGCGCCCTCGGTTCTTTTTTTTGCTCAATGCCACCAGTCTTATCACAGTATAACAGAATTGGATTCTCGATACTAGGGACAACTCCCAATTCGGTGATAAAACTTCTTAAGCCAAACAGCTTCTTTTGCAGCTTCAGAAGCATCAATATATTCTGCCTCTATGGTGGAATCAGTTGTAGACCCCTGTTTGGAACTTCTCCAACAAACTGCACATCCGTTAAGGGTAAATACAAATATTATTGTAGATTTTCTATCATCGGGATCCGATTGGAAATCAAAATCCGTATACCCGTTATCTTGTAGTTCATTTCCTCCATAAATGATAAACTTATCCTTAGTACCTTTAAGATACTTCAAGATATGTTTAACAGCCATCCAATGGTCATTTCCTAGACTGGACTGATTAGACATTCTAATCTTCTCATCTTCTGTTTGCGGACACATCTTCTTCGTAAGATGAATGCTATGTCTGAACGGTATATTTATCATCTTACAGTTAGCAAAATTGTACCATTATAAGATCTTATCTATATACGACGATTGGGATAACCCAATAAGCTTCCTTTCTCCATCTCTATAGAGCTTTATACCCAAGATATAAGAAGCTTCACCCAGGTTCTTCATGGAGAAATTCTTACAGAGATAAGCTTTGACGCCTTGCATCATTCCTATATCATTCACAATGATAAGGATGTCATCAACATATAGAACCAAAAATACTATCATAATCCCACTAGCCTTTTGGTACACACAAGATTCTTCAGTATTCTTGAGAAAACCAGACAATCTAATAATCTCGTCAAATCGAAGATTCCAACTTCGCGAAACTTGCTTAAGTCCATAAATAGACTTCTTAAGCTTACAAACCATGCCTGAGGTTTCGCTAGATACAAAACCCTCCAGCTGTTTCATATAGATTTCTTCATCAAGAAACCCATTAAGAAAATCCGTTTTGACATCCATTTGCCAAATCTCATAATCATGGTAAGCAGCAATAGACAATAAAATCCTTATAGACTTTAGCATCACAACTGGCGAAAAAGTTTCATTGTAGTCTACACCAGGTCGCTGCGTGTAACCTTTAACTACCAATCGGGCCTTAAAGGTTTCAACCTTTCCGTCAGGCCCACGCTTTCTCTTATAAACCCATTTACTACCGATAGGAATAATTCCTTCAAGAAGCGGAACCAAGTCCCAAACTTGATTCTAATGCATTGAGTTTAACTCTGATTTCATGGCCTCTTGCCACTTCGAGGAGTCGATGTCCAACATCGCTTCTCTATAGGTGTAAAGGTCAATCTCTTCAATTAAGAGAACATCCAGACTCTTTTCTTGTATCAAATACAAGCGTTCAGGAGGTCTAGACACCCTTTGGGACCTACGGAGTGTGTGTGTTGAAGGCTCTTCATCTATTTAAACGTCAGGTTCCTCCACTGGTTCGTTGGTTCCAGGTTGTACTTCATCAAGTTCAACCTGTCTATGATTACCTCCTTCAGACAAAATTCTTCCTCTATAAATTTTACGAACCGAGTTACGAACACATTTCGATGCTCGATATCATAGAACAAATATCCTTTCGTATTTGAAGGATATCCAACAAACCTAAACTTCTTCCATCGAGGCAAAAGCTTATCCTGCTGAGCCATCCTGACATAGGCAGGACAACCCCAAATCTTAACATAATTAAAATTTGGTTTCTTACCAGTCCATATCTCATATGGAGTAGTAGGAATAACCTTGGAATGAATCTTATTTAAAAGATGAGTAGCAGTTAAAAGAGCATAACCACATAAATAATAGGGCAAATTTGTAAAACTCAACATCGATCGGACCATATCCAATAACGTCTAATTTCTCCTTTCGGACACCATATTGTGATGTGGAGTACCCGGAAGAGTATATTGAGCGAGAATCTCATTCTCCTTTAAATAATCGGTGAACTCACCACTCATATATTCACCGTCTCGATCAGATAGAAGACATTTAATATATTTACCAATTTATTTTTCTACCTCATTTAAGAATTCTTTGAACTTTTCAAAGGTTTCCGATTTCTGTTTCATATAATAATCATAACTATAACGTGACAGATCATCGGTAAAGGTAACGAAATAAGAAAAACCACTATGAGCAGCTTGACTTATGGGGCCACATACATCAGAATGTATTAGTTCCAATAAGTCAGTGGATCGATGTCCTACACTCGAAAATGGGGCTTTGGTCATCTTACCCCGAATACAAGATTCACAGGTTGGATAAGGTTCAATGGTGAGATCCTATATCAATCCATTCCTAACCAACTGGGTTAGGCGTTTCACGCCTATATGACTCAACCTCATATGTCACAGTTCAATATTATTTATATAAGATACTTTACGTTTATTAATTCTAGCATTAAAGATATCTTGTGAGGTTTGCAAAATGTAATGACCGTGCTCATTTGGACAAATAAGGATCTGAACATTATATATATCATATAAATAGAAAGAACGATTCTTAATATTTACATTATAGCCATCAGTATCTAATACAAAAAGTGATATAATGTCCGCAACACATCCTGGTACAAAAAAAAAGTCATGCAATAAAGGGTCCCACTAGGCAGGGGAATCTCGCATAAGCCCACAGCAACTGCATCTAAGGAGTCATCACTCCCGAATCGCAATTGCATCTCCCCATATTTTATCCATCTACTTTCCTTCAACACCTGCAACGAATTGCAAATGTGAATTGGACAAGCAGAATCCAAAATCCAACTGGACGACATAGATTCAGAAGCTAATGAGATATCAATAATGGGAAAAATAAAAGTATCTGATGTAGATGCTCTTTCCTTTCTGATTTGCGCCAAATAGTCGGGACAGTTCCGTTTCCAGTGGCCAATCTTGCTGCAATTGTGGCATTTATCTTCGGAATCTCTCTTGGGTTTAGCTATCATAGCGTGTGGTGGAAGATTTGTACCATTCTTCTTCTTCCCTTTCTGTTTAGATTGGGAGGAAGCGGGAAGAGCAGTGGGTTTAGGAGGGCAAGTTGGTACTCCCATCCTCAAATCTTCCTCCGCTGTCTATAGCATCTTATGCAGCTTTTGGTAAGAACAGTTAATCCCATTCATATTGAAATACATCACAAATTGACGATACGAAGCCGATAGAGATCCAAGTATGACACTTTGTCCTAAATGTCATTAAGAAGGAAATTATAGTGCCTCAACTGTTCGATCACATCGATCAGATGAAGCATATGAGGGCTCACAGCCTGTTCCTCTTCCAGTCTTGCATGGAACAGTTCCATAGCAATTTTATGAATCGAGACACGTTCTTGGTTCATAAAGGACTCTCGCAACCACGTCATTATAGTATTTGTGTCAGACAATCCAAAATATTACCTCTTAAACTCCGGTCCCAAGGAACTAAGAATATATAATTTGACACGTCTGTTATCATCTCTACACTTTTGGAGAGTCTCATGTTCCTCTGGTGTAGCATCAGATGCTATGGCCAGTGGCAACGGACCTTCCAACACATATTCTATTTGTTCGGACCCAAGAACAATTCTCAGATCCAAGTCCCAATCTGTGAAGTTTTCGGTGCCCTTAAGTTTGTTCATATCAAGTATACGGGCAAAAGGATTAGGAACATGTGTCGCCATCGCAAATCTATCATATAGATAGCGAAAAAATGGTTAGCAGACATAACATTTTCATAATAATATAAATTAAACAAAGCATAAATAGATCATTGATTTTTAATCTAAAAATATCCCTCATACTATAACATGCAATACTGTAATCCCCCAACAGAATGCAATCAAACAATTAATCAAATTAAATTTAATAGCAAAAGGTGGATCTCATGAATATATTTCAGGTCACAGCTTTGACACGTTCTCGCCTACATATATTCATTAGGTAGACAACACATTGTCAATCACTCAATAGTGACTCATGGGTTTCGGTCCTGATTGTTTCTCGTTGTGACAGTTTTGGCACGTTCACAATGAGGCGTACCAAGGTTAAACTTGTCAATGACAAATTCAAGATGCTTGCATAGTCCTGACAGCTTTGGCAGGTTCAAGATTTCCGCTTTCGCTTGAATTTATCTAGTAATACATATACATCCGGTATGGATAAATTTCTATCCACTACACCTCACAGCTTTAGCACGATCTTAGATGCTACCATAACGGATATCCATAAATCGTATTGACAAGACGGACCAATAAATATATATCCAATACATACTACTTGCAAAACCTTATTAAATAGAGATTTTCAGCAAAGATGAAACGTATTTAATTTAATAAAATTAAATAAATACAAGCATGTATCATGTAAGTACATAATTAAAACAATACATTTAAAGACTTATTCATATCATGTGTTAAGGTTCAGACCTGCTCTGATACCATTTTTGTTGGAGTTTTGGGCGGTAATTCAGGTAAACGCAGCGGATCGCAGAAAATCAAATTTTCCGATTTCAATTATTTTTATTGGGCAATTAAAATAAACTAATTTATTTTAAAATAAACTAAAGTACACATATAAGATATAGTACTATATCTTATATGTGTACAGTTTCGTGAATAGTTTATGTGAACAGTAATACTGAACCTGAAGCTCTAATACCACTGTTAGGGGATTGTGGACTGAAGCTAGCACACAAGTAAAGTGAAATTGAGAATAATTGTTAGTTCAGAAGGCGTTGCCTACCATATAATACAATAATAATTATGAGGCTTAGTCTACCATAAATATTAACAATAAAATAAACAATGAGATACAGATTTAATAAGGTAAACCCTCAATGTGAAGGAAACATTCACGGGCAAATGTAAAATGATTGCACTATAGTGGAAAGAATTTCTACAACTTCTCTCTAAACACAATGAGTGAATAATCTCACTCTATTATAATAGAAAATTTACAACTCTCTCACAAATTTTAAGAAGAAATAATATTTTTCTTTTTTAGAATATAGAGAATTTTGTTGAGAATTGAATGAAGAAAATAATGAAATGAAGACTCTATTTATGAACATGAGATTCACTTTGTAATTTTAATTTTTTTTTAAATATGTGGGACCCACCCACATAATTGGTATATTTTTTTATTTTTAATTATTGCACATTTCGGTGCAATAATTAACAGGATTTGAAAAGTATTATAACGAATTTAATAATATAAAACAAAATTCATTGTGGGTTTGATAATAACCATATACCAGGTAAACTTGTGAATATAATTTGAATATATTCTTTTAATATTTAATGTTTAGAATAAAAACCTACAATGACTATTGGCGGATTTGGAAAAATATTTTCTAAACTGGTGCATGTTTCGTATAAATAAATGTTGAGGTGAACACAGCAAGCAATGAGCTTGCATGCACCATGCACTGGACATCAAAGGATGAAGCCAAATGCCACCGAAAGTTTTTTTGACAAATTGGCAGGGGAAGCTGGAAACAAGCTGTGATGTGTGTGTGTGTGTGACAGGAAGTGCCAAACCGTGTGGCACTGTTCACGCGGTTTGGGCACTATAAATTGAGCCTTATACCATTGTTATCAGCATCCCAAAGTGTGTGTAAGCTCCAAGTAGAGAGCTTGAGAGTGTGTGAGGTTTTTTTGTTAAGTTTCTAGTTGTAAACTTGTGTAATCTATTCTTGTAGTAATAGAAATACATTCGGGTTTTCCTCAAATACACTCTAAAGTAATCAGTGAATCACAACAAGTGGTATCAGAGCTTTGGTTCTTCATTGGGATCGAAAAACCGAAGAACGGAGTTTGGTTCGGAAAATTCGAGTTCCGGAAAAGTTGTCAAAAATTCATTTTGAGTGTACCATCAGCTAGTTCACGTCGAGACGAGCACGGTGGTATTTTTCGGCGACCGAACCGACGTCCACAGCCGCCGCACTCGCCAACCAGTGCAGTCTTCACGCGCCGTCACTCGCAGACACGCTCTCCACGCGCGGTGAAGGTTGAAGACGATCCGCGTGGCCGCCACGTCAGCGCCACATCACGCCCAGTCAGCGCTACCTCAGCACACAGTCAACGCCTCGTTAGCGTACAGTCAGCAGCCACGTCAGCCACCACGTGTCTGCCATGTCATCAAAACCGGTCCCACTTGCCACGTCAGCAGCCTGGTAAAATTCATTTAGCCCCTGAAGTTTTGAAATTTACAGTTTACCCCAGGACTTTTAGGAATTTACAAATCAGCCCATGTGTCTGATTTAGACCAACGAAATGTCTATTCCACCATTTTCGACCATTCCGGACGCAACGGTGACCTCGGATTTGTGAAATTCAACCCCGATTTTGACCTATTTTCATTTTAAACTTTAAAACTTAAAATGGAAATGGAAGATTTTCATTTTGGTGCAATGATTAAACTGGCTGCAACTAATTACTCCATCTGGAGACCTCGGATGATAGATTTCTTGCATTGTAAAGATTTTTTTGATGTCATCGAGTTGGAGGGAGTGAAACCAGAGTCTGTTAAGGAGTATGACTGGAATAAACTCAACAACAGAACTTTGGGTCAGATTAGACAGTGGATCGGTCACAGTGTCTTCCACCACGTAGCACATGATCAGATGCTTACGGGATGTGGATAAAACTGGGAGACATGTTTCAGGCCAAGACAGCTCGAAATAAAGCCCTATTAATGAGACGTTTGGTGAACTTGAAGCTACATAGTGGAACTTCCGTTGTAGAACACACCAACGAGTTCCAGAGCCTGGTGAATCAGCTGTCTGCAGTAGACATGCAGCTGGGAGATGAAGTACAAGCCCTCTTACTACTCAGTTCCCTCCCTGATAGCTGGGAGACATTGGTGGTTACTCTCAGCAATTCCGCTACAGGGGTAAAGTTACCATGCCTATGGTAAAAGATGCCCTGACGAATGAGAAGTCCATGAGAAAAGATGTTGGCTCAGAACAGACAGAAGCCTTCGTCACAGAGACTCGAGGAAGACATCAAGGAAAAGACGGAGAGAGAGGCATAAGCACAACCAGGGGTAGATCCTCAGATGGAGGAAGCCTACCTATAAGTGCTACCATTGTGGCATTGTAGGCCACCTAAAGAAGAATTTCCGAAAACTGCAACGAGAGCGAGAGAGAGAATGCAATCACCAGCCGAAGAATGACGAAGGAGAGACACTGATCGTTGTCCAAGCAGATGTAGAAATATGCTCCATACAGGAAGAGACATGCCCTCACAACGCAACCCAAGATGTTGAGTGGGTGGTAGATACTGCAGCATCCTACCACGTCACTCCTCACAGGGATTTCTTCACAACATACAAAGCGGGAGACTTTGGAGCAGTGAAGATGGGAAATATCAGTTCCTCTGGGATAGTAGATTAGTAGGAATGTGTAATATTCAATTACAGACAAATGTCGGGTGTACATTGACCTTGAAGGATGTCCTGCATGTTCCAGAACTTCGGCTGAATGTACTCTCGGGGATAGCTCTTGAAAACAGGGCTGTGACAATCACTTCAGAAATGGCACATGGAGAATGACGAAAGGTGTCATGATTGTCGCCCGAGGACATGCTTGCGGCGCACTATACAAGACTCATGTGAAGATTTGTGCAGACAGCCTCAATGTAGCTGAAAAAGAGGCTTCTCAAAATCTGTGGAACCAGAGACTCGGACACATGAGTGGGATAGGGTTGTCTACCCTGAACAAGAAAGAGCTTACCAAGGATGCTGCACGAGGTCCTTGCAACCACTACTCAATTGGTAAGCAACGCAGAGTCTCATTTGATTTCTCTTCAGAGAGAAGATCAGCGTTGCTCAGTCTGGTGCACTCTGATATTTGTGGTCCCTTGGAGGTTGATTCATTGGGCGGTAACAAGTATTTTCTGACTTTCATTGATGATGCTTCTCGGAAAATCTGGGTGTATTTCCTCAAGATGAAGGATCAGGTCCTAGATCAGTTCAAGCCGATCCACGCCATGGTAGAGCATGAAACATGGAAGAAGCTGAAATGCCTTCGCACAGACGATGGAGGCGAGTACAGTTCCAGAGAGTTCGAAGCCTACTACCGGAGACACGGGATTCGACATGAGAGAACTGTTACACACACACCACAACATAATGGTGTCGCTGCGAGAACGAACTGCACCATTATGGAGAAAGTCAGAGGAATGATCAGTATGGCTAAGCTGCCAAAGCCATTATGGGGAGAAGCTGTTCGTGCTGTCTGTTACCTGATAAACAGATCACCATCTGAACCGTTGAACTTGGAGATTCCGGAGAAATTATGGTCTGGTAAGAATCCATCCTACACTCACCCTAGAGTATTCGGTTGTTTAGCCGTTACACATGTATCCAATGAGCTCAGGCAGAAGCTCGATGCAAGGACAACTCTATGTATATTCCTAGGCCATGGAGATGAAGAATTTGGATACAGACTATGGGATCCGAAGGAAAAGATGGTCATCATAAGCCAGGAAGTAGAGTTTCTTGAAGATCGAACAATTGAAGACATTGAAATGCCCAGAATGTCTTCCAAATCCAGTGCCAACAGAAATCCAGATCCAGCACTAGCACAATTGGCCACAGATAGGGTGCACGAGGAAATTCCAGAAGCAGAACCAGATGAGGCAGATAGAGATATTGAGCAGGGGGAGACACAGCCTGTTCCATCGGAGATTACAGAAGAAAGTGTTGAGCAGGGGGAGCCGCAACCCACTCCACTGGAAGCTACAAGATCATTCACAGAGATGGATGATGATAGACCTCCTGAAACCAGTGGACCTCAGACAAGAAGATCTGAACGAGGCAGGATTCCATCAACCAGATATCCGGGATCCGAATATACTCTGCTTACTGATGTGGGGGAGCCAGAGAGTTTCCCAAAGGCAAGAAGGCATTGAGGAACAAATGGGTGAAGAAACAAAGCAGCAAAACTGTGCAGAGACACAACAGAAGATTAATGTGCAGAGACACAGTGGATTGTACTATGCAGAGACATAGCAGGAGAATACTGTACAGAGATGCAGTGAGGTGTGCTGTGCAGAGACACAGTCGACATGTCCACAAAGGAACAATGATCGGGAAAAGCTAGAGTTGTGCAGAGACATAACCGGGATAGCTGTCAGATGACGATTGTTTTCGGATACAGAGAACTACTATTGGCTTGATCCCAACTCAGGGTACGTAGGCAGTCATACAGATGCAGCCAGGGGAGGATCATTTGGAGGATCCATTTTTGGATGATTGATGGTCGGCTCAGATTTTGGGGAAATCTTCACCGAGGTGGAGATTTGTGAGGTGAACACAGCGCAATGAGCTTGCATGCACCATGCACTGGACAGCAAAGGATGAAGCCAAATGCCACCGAAAGTTTAGTTGACAATTGGCAGGGGAAGCTGGCAACAAGCTGTGATGTGATGTGTGTGTGCGTGTCACTGTTCACGCGGTTTGGGCACTATAAATTGAGCCTTATACCATTGTTATCAGCATCCCAAAGTGTGTGTAAGCTCCAAGTAGAGAGCTTGAGAGTGTGTGAGGTTTTTTGTTAAGTTTCTAGTTGTAAACTGTGTAATCTATTCTTGTAGTAATAGAAATACATTCGGGTTTTCCTCAAATACAGTCTAAAGTGATCGGTGAATCACAACAATAAACCCATACCAAATTCTACGTGCTACTGTTTTTAAACCAATCACATGACTTTTGGACAAAATTATTATTCGCTATTAAAAATCATAAACTTTAAAAATTATGATGTGGATTGTGTATTATGTTTTTTTTTGTTAGTTTTGCTTCTTCTTTTTTTTTCATTCATTATTTAAAATATTAGGGAAATACTTACCAAGTGTTAATAGATCAAAAACAATACTTAAAATCTAGATAAAAATTGTTTAACTCAAATCAAATGAAACAATTTTTTTTATGGACTTCGTCTTTAAGATCATGAATCAATCATTTTCTCTTTGTCATTTTTAACTATTTTTGGATAAATCATCAAAATGATTGTTTGATGAAAAATGCACACAAATACAGAGGGTTGGTAGGAGAACAATTGAAATTGTGTAGTGAATTATTAGATTAAAATGGAATAAGAAGTTTTTAGGATTACTTTGGTCCGAAAATATATATTTGATTAATAAAGTAACAAATTTAGGAAGTTTCATTTTTATAATTGAAAAAAACTTGAAAGATCATTTAGGTAAGTTGCCATTTTTCTTTGGATGTTGGGAACTTGGAAGATCATTTTACTTTATTTAACCGAAAATCTGAGGTCTGGATTATGTGGTTTAAGTATTATCTTCGTCAAGATTGTAGTTCCAATGTTATCTTTGGTTCATTGCTACAAATTTTCCTGTTATATTATTAATGTGTATTGATACAAATAAAGATAAATGACACAAATTCAATCACATATGTTTCTTGAAAGAGAAAGAAAGAGTCAGATTCAACGACACATATCCAATTACATAGACATCTGTGGTTGGATCTGTGTCAATTGTCTGTGTCTATAACATTTTCCATTATTAATATAGCTGTCAAATTTTTAAATCAAATATTAAGGTTAATTTATTTATGGGAAATTATTATTTTCACACTTAAAAATTTGTTTAGATATGAAAAAATCTGAAATTTTAATCAAGTAAAATTTTATGTCCAAAATATCTTATTCAGTATACTAATTTACACTTTATATAATGTATTCAAATTACTATTTACTACTTTATATAAATGTAAATAATAAGTACCTTATTATTTATAAAAATATATAAATTATATATAGTTTAGGACTTAAATAATATAATTGTAATAAGGAATTCCTATTTTTAGTAAGTTACGGATCAAACAAAAAGACAAAAAAACATGGATTTCTATCTCTATTATATATTGTGATTTATATAATATATTTATGTAATAGATATTATCATTTTTTTTTTGAATATGTATGTTTTTTTTTTGGATAATGTAATAGTTCTATCAATATGTTTTTAAATAAATTAAATTTATTTAAAGAAAAAAGTGTATTGTTCAGGATTCGGGGGCCATCAGGGTTCTTTTATTATTCGGGGATCCCATCCTCTCCCCTCAAAACAATCACGAGTGGATAAAGACATCTGAAATTATCAAAAATAAATACGGGTGTCGATCCACTTCTCTCTCCATTATCATTGGGTCTATTTCCCTTTCATCAATTAATAATTTCAAAAGTACTAAAACAAATTAAATCCCTGATCTTTTTTTATTGTCGAAGCAACATGACAACATGTGAGAACTGAGAAATATCACCTCATATTTATATATATATATAATAGTAATGGGATTTGATTCTTTAAAAGGGTAAGAAATATTATTTTCAGAAGCATACATTTCAAACCAATCAAAAAACGTAATGTGGACTTTATGTAAGTTTATAAATTCATAATAGATTTCTTGAACTTGTTTTCTCTGGTTTAGAAAGTGTTTAAAAAACCAAAGTCTTTTTTCTTTATTCGAATCAGAATAAAAATCTTTATGCAAGGAGGCTTTATCCAAATTGAAATCTTTTTGCAGGACATTTATGACATTTTCCGTGACAGCAGAAAATGTTGGAGAAGTAGGGGGAGAAGGGTCATTCTCCCCTTTACTTTGTTCATGTTGAGTACTAGTGTAAATAGGGTGAGGGATACTAGTAGTATAATCAACAGAACGTATAGAAGAACTACTAGGGATATCTGAGGTGGAAAACCTAGGTTGGTCTTTGTATGACAGGTTCGGGATTTTAGAGAATTTTCTTTCTAACGAGGGAATACTAGAAATTGATTCTAAATCACAGAACCTAGATGAAGTATTTCTTCTGAAAGATAATTTGACTTTTCCATCAGAATACTGAGTCACATTTTGTAACTCTGTATTTGGCTCAAGTTGTCTTGGAATCACTGGTTCAGTGGCTCCTTCTAGAATCCATTTATCAGGAAGATTGATATCTTTCCATTGGATGGGTCTAGGAATGACAGTGTTTGATTTTGAAAGGTCAGTCTGTAAGAGAAGAGTTTCATCCTTTCTTGACTGAAGTTTATGTTGCGTATTGAACGCAGAATGCATAGCTTTGTAGGAGATCTTATAGATCAAGGCAACAGGGATTGATCCTTCAAACATATGGTAATTATGGGTTTTGATTTGAAAAATCATGCTTTTGAGGATATTTTTATCTTGTAAGGAGACTGTAATGTTTGGGTAACAGTCAAAAAAATAGGACCTTTACAGAGACTTGATTCAATACTACTGAGTAAAGAATCATCAAAAGAGATGAATCTGCCATCTCTTAGAACTGCTAAGATGGAGGTATCTAAGCCTTCTTTTGTGAGGGGCTTTATTCCAACTTGGATTAAACCAACATGCACATAATTAAATTTTTTATCTCTTAAATGTTTTATAGAGTATGTTCAGAAAATAATTTAATTGTCTCAAAAGGTTTTGTAAGAGTAATATCACGTTCTTCAGTCTTTATGATATAATCTGTTTTTAGAAAATCAAGCCTTTTGGTTTTATAGATCGTATCTTTAGAAATCTTTGGTAATTCCCAGCAGTCAATGGCTTTATCAAAATCTTCAATTCTAAATTCTTCTGAGTTCACTATATTCTTTGAAATACTAGTCTTATCAGTAGAAGAGCTAGACAAAGAGGAGATCTACAGAGTAGAGATTCCATGAGAAACTAAGCTTTTAAACTAAGACTTATGAATTTGCCTACAGGTATGGGTTTACTGCCCTAAGCGGAATCCTATCCTAGACGGGACTTACAACCAGTAAAAAAAATTCAGCAAAATCACAGGAGATAATTTAAAGGAAAGAAAACATGAAATCTTTGTCAATACAACATCCACCCACACCTAGTATGATACCATACAACACAGGATCTCAAAGCATAACAATTACAAACTGATTTTGTAAAACAAAAGATCAATGATTTCAAAGTTTTAATTGAGAAAGAAATCTGTGCTGATCTACCTTCTGCATTTTGGAGTAGGAAGCAACATTTGATAGATCTTCCTTATGAGTCCTCTTTTGATGAAAAACAAATCCCTACAAAAGCTAGACCTATTCAGATGAATATGGACTTAGAAAAACATTGTAGGAATGAGATTGAAGACTTAGAACTCAAAGCATATAATTTGAAAACATATAATTATCCGATTTTGATAATATTGGCTTGGGGGTTTGCAAACACAGTACCAGATCTGGATCCCAGAAATGGTGCTCTGAAGGAGGAGAGAGAAGAGAAAATACAACTGAGGGGAGAGATCTGGTCTCTATGCCTCAGAGGAGTAGTAACAGTTTAAATGGCAGGACTGATATAATTATCAGTCTGCGAACATGATTTGAAAATTGCTTTTTAAATAAACATACACAGCTTTTATATATATTTTGAAACAAATGCTTACATTTTCTTTGAAGAACAAAATGAAAGTTAAACTAAAGAGAGAGGTTGAAAAGAGGAATTGAAAGATGATTCTAAAAAAAAACGGATGCCCTCTATTGAGAGTTAATGGGAACTATATACCCAATCAACCAACTACCATAATTATTACAATTATTGAAAACAGTAAGATACAGTAAGATGCTTCTGCTTTTCTGTCTTTGTAACGTGCTTTGGGTGGCTTTGAATGCTTTCTTCACATGGCTACAGTAAGATGCTTCTGCTTTTCTGTCTTTGTAACGTGCTTTGGGTGGCTTTGAATACTTTCTTCACATGGCTATAGTAAGATGCTTTGCTTTGAATGCTTTCTTCAATGGTTTTGCATAAAATGGTCCCACCGGTCTTTGTCTTCAGCATTGGATGCTCTTATGGTGTGGTATCAAATCTTTGAAAATATCTTATCCCACAGCTTTTTTCTCGTGATGAGAATAGTGAGTGAAGGGGAAAAGAAAATATTTTTCTTTTTTCTCAAATACTTTTTTTTTAATGCTTTAATGAGGAGAGAATACCGAAACAGTCATCTTCGTTATCATCTCCGAGAGAAATAAAAGGTTGTGGCTCCCCACTACTTGAAGAGCTGGTAGCAGAAGATGCTGGTCTCGAGGCAAGAAGTTGTTGCATAACTTGGATCTTTGCATATCTAAATTTCAAAGTGATTTGTTAAATCAAAAATTTTTGCTAAGGATTGATTGTAAAGCTGCGAAACATGTTTTAGAAAAAGATGTCCAAAACATTGCATCTAAAAGATTTTTGCACGATGGCAAGCAATTTTGAGTGTTTTTGATTTTGAAATTGAATTTATTAAAGGAGATAGAAATTCTGTTCCAGATTTTCTAACCAGAGAATTTCTCCAAAACAGATAACCTTCTTTACACGACTCTTTCTAAGAGACGATGCTAATAATATAACTTGGAAAGAGAAATTCCTTGCTGGTTTAGAAGTGTAAGGTTTTCTATTAGACTTCTTATAAGGGTTTGAAGGTTTTTTATAGAAATTTTCTTTAGGATTAGGATGAGATCTTTTAAACTTTCTAGAATCGTAATTCCTTTTGTAAGGTTTTGAAGAACATTTTCCTTCACAATCTTTGGAGGTACTAATTTTGAAAGGATCATAGCCACAGCCTTTTATTTCTCTCGGAGATGATAACGAAGATGACTGTTTCGGTATTCACTTCTCATTAAAGCATTAAAAAAAAATTATTTGAGAAAAAAGAAAAATATTTTCTTTTCCCCTTCACTCACTATTCTCATCACGAGAAAAAAGCTGTGGGATAAGATATTTTCAAAGATTTGATACCACACCATAAGAGCATCCAATGCTGAAGACAAAGACCGGTGGGACCATCTTATGCAAAACCATTGAAGAAAGCATTCAAAGCAAAGCATCTTACTATAGCCATGTGAAGAAAGTATTCAAAGCCACCCAAAGCACGTTACAAAGACAGAAAAGCAGAAGCATCTTACTGTAGCCATGTGAAGAAATCATTCAAAGCCACCCAAAGCACGTTACAAAGACAGAAAAGCAGAAGCATCTTACTGTATCTTACTGTTTTCAATAATTGTAATAATTATGGTAGTTGGTTGATTGGGTATATAGTTCCCATTAACTCTCAGTAGAGAGCATCCGTTTTTTTTTAGAATCATCTTTCCATTCCTCTTTTCAACCTCTCTCTTTAATTTAACTTTCATTTTGTTCTTCCAAGAAAATGTAAGCATTTGTTTCAAAATATATGTAAAAGCTGTGTATGTTTATTTAAAAAGCAATTTTCAAAGCATGTTCGCAGACTGATAATTATATCAGTCCTGCCATTTAAACTGTTACTACTCCTCTGAGGCATAGAGACCAGATCTGTCCCGTCAGTTGTATTTTCTCTTCTCTCTCCTCCTTCAGAACACCATTTCTGGGATCCAGATCTGGTACTGTGTTTGCAAACCACCAAGCCAGATTGAATCCATTTCCAAATCTCCTGAACTCCTTCTTGCCTTACAAACTTTTTCAAAAAGTCAAGAAATTCAAAAGTCTTCTTCCAAAGAAATTACTTTTCCAAAAACCCAAAAAGAAGTTGTTTTAAGTGGAAATTCATCTTCCCAAATTGTTTCTCAAAAGCCTTCACAAAAATCGGATTGGCATGATAAAACCTATCACCAAAATATTTTGAGTGTTGAAGATGGGTTTTATAATCCTGATCCATTTATTACTCTTTCAAAGTTTTTTCCAAAGGGTTGGTTTTTCAAACCTTGGGATTTGTCAAAACCCCAATCCTTTTATCAAGACATCCTTGAATTCACAGAATCTGTGAAATTCAAACACTTTTTCCTTTCAGATGCCCATTCTGAACCTGCTTATTCTACGGCCACTATCCTTAAAGTCATTTCTCCTAAACAATGGGGAGAACCCCTTCATAACCCTAAATTTTTCCCTGCCAATTTCCAAAATAGATTAAACCATAGCCTATCCTACTCTTATTGGGATTACCAACAAGCGTGGTTCAATACCTTCCTAGTTCAAAACCCAAAGAAAAGCCATTCGTGGTTATTTTTCTTTAATTCTAAAATAACTGTTGAAAGCCTTCCAAACTGGTTCCAACATTGGTGGAACTATTATGGACCAAGCCCAGATATCCTAACCCCTAATGCTAAATCCTGTTTAACCCTTTTCAAAACCCATTATGTTCCCTCTGCTTCAGAAAAAAGATTTCCCCCTTTTCTTTGTTTTTGTACAAATTTCTTTTTACCTTGGGTCTGGATGTGAAATCTTCAATTCCACACTCAAGAAACACATTTACTTATCCAAAGAACTTTATCTATGAATGGAATATAGATGGAATGTCTGAATATAATATTCTTAGCCTATTACAACAA
>SKCR01055014.1:0-29388 GCA_019454045.1 Zanthoxylum bungeanum | reverse complement strand
TGAAACCTAAAATCAATTTTCCAAGTTCATTTTAAGTTTACCACATCAATCTTATTAGTAATCAGGCAACAAGAAGCATTAAGATTAAGATTCAATAAATAAGCCAAAACATCAAACATTATACAAAGAAAATCAATTATTAAACTTATGAATATTGTGCTTCATCACTTCTTTAGAATAAAAATAAAATGCTGGGGGTTAGGGGATCCACCTTTAATATTTTAAATGTAGAAATCTCACTTTTTTTATAATATAGAAATTTGTCAATGTTACCCGATTAATTAAGTCAAACCAGCAATAAAAGGTGGTGTTATTATTTGTCGAAAAACTAGCCATATAGGCGGTAATCATCTGTCACCTAAAGACCGACCATATAGGCGGTGTCATATTCGTTGGGATAGTTGTAGAACCCCTAGGGTTGGATTGGTGCTCCTGGCAGCAGAAGTAGGTCTAACACGTGGATATCAAGTATATGTGTAATTTTTAAAAATTTAATAAATACTTTATTTCATTACGAGTGTATAGGAAAAAATCGGGGCTGAATCAGAGTTTGAAAACTCCCAAACGAAAGAAAACCAAATCAGCACGCGCACTGGAAAGTGAGCTGAAGGAATTAGGGTCTATTACCCTAATTTCTTCTGGTCTTCCCTAAACACCTCTAAAACACTCAAAATAATCTTTAACATCAAAACCAACATCAACACATGTTATAGAATAAAAATCAAGTTTTTCAAAATATCAAATATTTTTACAAAAACATAAATTTATTCTAAATACCCACTTGCGTAAATTTTGAATCCAATACACAAACTAAATTAGAATCCCAATAAGAAATGTCTCATGAACAATTTTAGGTCACCCAAAGGTGATCAAGTGATTCTAGCATGGTAGCCATAGCTCCAAGCTTTAATCAAGAGTTCCAAACTATAAATTATGTTTATGGCTAACATAAATATTTTGACCCAATTACAAGAATATTATGTTTATACTTCCCAAGCATCCTAACACAATTTATTAGCCTTATTTAAACATTAAGTTATATGATCATGCATCTAATACACAAATGAACATAGCTTAGGAGAAGATCAAACATTACCTAGTAAACTTGATGCAAGATCCAATCGACTTCTCCTTTGTTGAAATTGTTGGAGAACCTCCAAGTTGTGCAAGCTTGACTTCAAGATCCAATCTTGTTTCCAATACTTACAAGTTTCACTTCAAGATCCAATCTTGATTTCTCCTAGATGAAATGTTACAGAAACCTCACAAGCTTCTCTAAACACTTCTCTAACTTAGGCTAATCTCTCTAAGAATTTTCTTGTATTTGTACTTGTAATTAAAACCTTCCAAAAGCTTGCTATTTATAGCAAAACTTAGGCAATTTTTAATTAATAAATGTTGTAATCAACTTTTAAGTGGACTTAATCTAATTTATCCAAATATGTATAATTAAGTGTGACTAATCTCCATTGTCTCCCACTTTAATTTAATCCAATTAAATCAAGCCAATGATTAGGAAATGGATTAGTTAAATTTTTGCCACCTTGATTTAATCCAATTGAATCAAGCCAAAACCATTTATTATTACATACTTACAATTACCATAATATCCTCAAATGATAGAGATAATTATTATTTTACAATTAAGCCTTTGTGTAATTATTGAATTAATCCAATTAAGTCAAAGTAAATAATCAATGTTATCTAATAACACTTGATTATCTTAGTTGATAATTATAATATCGAATATTATCTTTTATAAAAAATAATCAGCTACCCAAGTGCTCAACGAGTACACTTCATATTGAGACTCTCTAAGTTCAGACACGTTCGTCATACAAGCCTAGCTAATATGTATGCAATTCTGCCACATCCGAATTCGCGAAGAACACGAACGACCTTTCTGAACTATACAAGTCGAGGTCATCACATATGTTTAACAATCCCTCCGTCGTCTTATATCTGAGTTGTGCTTAGGAAAGATAGAATACGCCGTCAAGTTTCCAATGTGCACATCTTATGTCGACATGTCCACGATTCTTTACAACTGATGCGATCCACCCTAGGTTATCGGCTTTGGCCAAAGTCTATAAGAATAGTGACTTTACTTACATGGATACCTAAACCCCTTATGGTACACATACGGGCCGACAGATCCTATCTTACTTCACACTTGATTATTGAGTGCATCAGTCCACACCCAACAAACATCTAAAGGCCAGACAATAAAAGGTTTCTGACATACATGGAATCAAAGTGTGGAGGATCTCACAAAAAATCAATGTTGTCATATAGTCAAAGGATTACATATGCTACTCGACTCGAGGAGATTCCTATTGAAAGTGGTGTGTAATTCCAACTATTAGGAATCAATTATGAGTCATTCAGTATTCGCTTCAACGAATACCCATATTTCTATACGAGTTTCCAAAACTCATGGTACATCGGGTTAAACCATTGGAACTCCAATTCCAATATACGACATGTGCTAGTCTTCTAGGTTATAGGAATTCGACCATATTCCAAAACCAATGATTAGGAATATTTACTTTAAGAATAGTTTACACCTAGTGTCAAAACTATTCTAAGGTCAATGTCATTCTTAGCATATCTATACATCAATCTAATACACATAATGACAATATCATTAATAAGGTATGAAATGAAAAATGAGTTATTTTATTAATAAATAATAAAATGTACAAATCAGAGAGACATGCGCATCGCGACGTGTGATCAATGATGAAACAGTGATGATGCGTGTCTACAGGCTGCATAATTGAGGCGCGTCGTGATGTAGAGAAGTGTGCGCATTGTGACTCGTGAACAATGATTTTCCTATTTTTCCCTTTTTCATCATCTTAGCCCCGAGTTGATTCCATTGAGTCCCAAAAATTTATTTATCTGAAAAATACACAAAAATACATCAAAACGTTCATCAAACCCGAGAAACTAAGCAAAATATTAGGTCAAAGGGGCGGTAAATATTGATATATTTTCCGCTCATTACACCCTCAAACCTAACACTTTGCTAGTCCTCGAGTAAAACAAACAGAAATAAAATGCAATAAAAAACTAAGACTAAATTAATCTAAGAAACTTTTGTAGGGATCATGGTTGCATTTAGCGTATGCAACAATCCTTTAAACCCCTATGTGTCCCTAGTGGATGAGTTATAGTCTCATAAGGGTTTACAGCGACGATACCTACAAATGTCAATTAAATGCACGTGCAATCACACATAAAAACAAAAGAAAGAAAGAAATAAAATAAATTAAAATAATAGCTATATATACAATGTCCTCAGAGAATGTCTAGCAACAAAGTTAAAGGAATCTTCAAAATGTATACTACAACTAAAATCCATTCATTTGAACAAAGTATCTAAATCAGACTCTGAGTGTGTGTGTGAATAGCTTTGCAAACAGCTTCGATTAAATATGTGAACTTGTCTCAATTCTCAATAGTTAATGGGTCAAACCAACCTGACTATCTAAAATTGTTCTGTCTGCTACAAAATATGTAAAGTGAGGTATGTGATTTTTTTGGGCTCTTTTTTGAAGCTTTACCATTTGACGCGAACGATCACTACTTACTGAGGCAAGATGTCCGATTAATAAGTAGAATCTTATTAACTAACTCAAGTCGTACCATTTGACGTGAACAGTCACTGCTTACTGAGGCAAGACGCCCGGTTACTAAGTAAGAACTTGGTCAGTTTTTATTTATATTTTTTTTATTCATCATACCTCACATCATAAATAAATGCAGACAGAAACATGTATTCAGGAAAACAGTCATTCATTATCCATCGATTATTTTAACTAGTCACTTTGTCAATTCCTTATTATCTAATTGCTACAGAACTATTTTTTAGTGCATATGAGTCTGACCTAGATATTAGGCTCAAAGTATATGATAAAAGTGAAATTAATATTTATCTTTTCCTAGAACTTTTTACTAAGACAAACAATCTCATCATTAGACAAATTATTTTTTTTGGCTTTTTTTGCATAAAACATGTAAAAATTAAAACACACAAAACATACAAGACACACGACATGCAGGGAATAAAAATAAGCAGGAAAGAAAAAATAACGGAGAAGACAAATAAAAATAAACAACCTCACCCCCAAACATAGACCTAGCATTGTCCCCAATGCGTTACAAAATAAAAGAAATGTAAGGGAACAATGTTACTGTTGGGGCAGTTGTGGAACCCCTCGGGTCGGATCAGTGCTATGCTCAGCGGAAATGGGGTTAACCCATGGATATCAAGTATGGGTGTAATTTTAAATTATTTAATAAAATACTATATTCCATTACGAGTGTATAGGAAAAAATAGGGACTGAATCGGAGTCCGGAAGCTCCAGAACGAGAGAAAATAAAATCAGAGCGCGTCAAGGGCGTGACGCGCGTGCAATACACGCGCTACAGTGGCGCGCCCACTGTAGCGCACAGGTCTGTCACATTTATTTTTTATTTTTTTCATTGTTTTGCTTCCTTCAGCTCACTTTCCACTGAGCTGAAGGAATTATGGTATTTTACCCTAATTACTTCCAACTCTCCCTAAACACTTCAAAAACACCCAAAATTATTTTTAACATCAAAACCAACATCAACACATGTTATAGAATAAAAATCAAGTTTTTCAAAATATCAAATATTTTTACAAAAACATAAATTTATTCTAAATACGTATTTGCGTAAATTTTGAATCCAATACACAAACCATTTTAGAATCCCAATTAGAAATGTCTCATGAACAATTCTAGTTCACCTAAAGGTGGTCAAGTGAATCTAGAATGGTAGCCATATCTCTAAGATTTAATCTAGAGTTCCAAACTCTTATTAATTGCTCCATCTCCAACATGAACAGTTTTTACCTAATACAAAAATATGATGTGTTTATACTTCTAAAGTATCCTAAAACAATTGATTAGCCTTATTTCAACATTAAGCTATGTTATCATGCATCTAATACACAAATGAACATAGCTTAGGAAAAGATCAAACATTACCTACTAAGCATGATGCAAGATCCAATCTACTTCTCCTTTGTTGAAATTGTTGGAGAACCTCCAAAGTGTGCAAGCTTGACTTCAAGATCCAATCTTGTTTCTAATGTTTCCAAGCTTCACTTCAAGATCCAATCTTGATTTCTCCTAGATGAAATGTTGTAGTGACCTCACAAGCTTCTCTAACTTAGGCTAATCTCTCAAGAATTTGCTTATGCTTGTACTTGTACTTGTAATTAAAACCTTCATAAAGCTTGCTATTTATAGCAAAACTTAGACAATTTTTAATTAATAAAAGTTGTAATCAACTTTTAAGTGGGCTTAATCTAATTTGTCCAAATATGTATAATTAGGTGTGACTAATCTCCATTGTCTCCCACTTTAATTTAATCCAATTAAATCAAGCCAAGGATTAGGAAATGGATCAGTTAAATATTTGGCACATTGATTTAATCCAATTAAATCAAGCCAAAACCACATATTATTACATACTTACAATTACCATAATATCCTCAAATGATAGAGATAATTATGATTGTACAATTAAGCCCTTGTGTAATTATTGAATTAATCCAATTAGGTCAAAGTAAATAATCAAAGTTATCCAATAACACTTGATTATCTTAGATGATAATTATAATATCGAATATTATCTTTTATCAAAATAATCGGCTACCCAAGTGTTCAACAAGCACATTTCATATTGGGACTCTCTAAGTTCAGACACGTTCGTCATATAAACCTAGTTAATATGTATGCAATTTGGCCACCTCCGAATTCACGAAGAACACGAACGACCTTTCTGAACTATACAAGTCGAGGTCATCACATATGTTTAACAATCCCTCCGTCGTAGGCTATCCGAGTTGTGCTTAGGAAATATAGAATATACCGTCAAGTTTCCGAGACGTATATCTCATGTCGACATGTCCACGATTCTTCAAAACTGATGTGATCCACCCTGAGTGATTGACTTTGGCCAAAGCTTTAAGAATCACGACTTTACTTACATGGATACCTAAACCTCTTATGATACACATATGGGCCGTCAGATCCTATCTTGCTTCGCACTTAATTACTGAGTGCATCGGTCCACACCCAACGAACATCTAGAGGCCAGACCGTGAAAGGTTTCTGACATACATGGCATCAAAGTGTGGAGGATCTCACACAAAATCATTGCTATCCTAGAGTCAAAGGATTACATATGCTACTCGACTCTAGGTGATTCCTATTGACGGTGGTGTGTACATCAAACTATTAGGAATCACCTGTGTGTCATTCAGTATTTGCTTCAACGAATACCCACATGTCTATACGAGTTTCAAAAACTCATGGTACATCGGGTTAAACCATTGAAACTCTAATTCCAATATACGACATGTGCTAGTCTTCTAGGTTATAGGAATTCGACCGTATTCCAAAACCAACGACTATGAATATTTATTTTAAGAATAATTTGCACCTGGTGTCAAAATTATTCTAAGGTCGATGTTATTTTTAGCATATCTATACGTCAATCTAATACGCATAATGACAATACCATTAATAAGGTATGAAATGAAAAATGTAGTTATTTTAGTAATGAATAATAAAATGAACAATTCAGATTGGCACTCCAAGCACCAACTCCATCAAATTCCCACTTGCTTAGTGTCAATCTAGATGGTACCGTAGTCTCATCTCCTCCACATGTTTATCAAATAACTTAAGTGGTAAGGCCTTTGTAATCGGGTCTTCTATGTTATCTGTCCTTAAACCTTCAAGACCAATATGTCTTTTCGTTCAATAATCTCTCTAATTACGCGGTATTTCCTTTCCACCTGTTTAGACTTGGAATGCGCCATCGGCTCCTTAGCCTGCGTGATGGTAGCGTTATATCACAATACAATGGGATCGAGTCCGCAATACTAGGCACATTGCCAAGTTCTGTGAGAAAATTTCTAATCCAAACAGCTTCTTTAGCAGCTTCTGAAGCCGCTATAAATTCCGCCTCAGTAGTGGAATCATCTGTTGAGCCTTGCTTTGAACAACGCCAACTAATGGCACCACCGTTAAGGGTAAATATGTATCATGATGTAGATTTTCTATCATCTGGATCTCCTTGAAAATCGGAGTCTATATAACCCTTAACTTGTAGCTCATTTTCTCCATATATCATAAACTTATCCTTATTACCTTTAAGATATTTTAGAATATATTTCACGGCTGTCTAATGATCATTACCTGGATCAGATTGATATCGGCTGTGTTGGGTTTCTATTAAGTCCCAAGGATCAATTCAAGCTATGAAACATATGTGAATGCATCAAGAAATACGGCGGAAACATACTTACATTGATCGGCTTACGATGCGATGAACACAAACCCTTGTGCTCCTCCTAGAAGCTCTCGGCAGTGGGCTGTTTTTGGAGCTCCTCATTTTCGGTCAACACCTCCAAGTGTCCTCCATTGATGCTCCAAGCTCCAAGCTTTTGCAAATGGTGATTCCATGCTCATGAAATTAGTTCCCTATCACCTTAGGATGACTCCTTTGTGTGCTAGCACTCTTGATTTTGCAACAAAATCATGAAGAAAGTTGAACCCTAGGCTCACGGTTTCTTGAGAGGAAAAAAGCTCCATGGCCGATTGTGGGAGAAGAGAAAAGAGAGAGAAGAAAGTCAAGTGTTGTCTATTTGGTTTTCCAAAAACCTAATACCAAAAATCAAAACCAAAAGTTGTATTAGCCTTTCCAAAAGTCAACAAGTTTTGGAGCCAAAATTTGGCAATTAATTCCTTCCAACAACTCACATCACTCATGAATAGTGACTGGTTGTCAATCACTCAAAGTGACAAGACATCCATCACTAGAATGACGAGGGATGTGACGCGTGATGTGACTTGTGGGCCGCACTTGAATTCGAAATGCGAGTGCGCCCGCAAACACTCACGGGCTCGGGTTCGCTAATTCCGAATTAACGAATTTTCCGTTGCGACGTAATTAAATAATTATGCCTAGCAAAATTACTATTCACGTCGCTAACGAATTAATTCTAAATTTACTCGTTCGCCCGAATAAAAATCTAATTTCAATTCCGCGTCGAAATCCAATTTCGTATAATATATCGAATATATTATTTTATCGATTAATTCCAAATTAATCGTTCTTTCTCATTTAATTAATATTTTATCCCAGATAAAATATCTCCGTAATTAATCCCAGATTAATTTTCTCTCTCTTATAATTAATCCCAGATTAATAAAGTGCGAGTCATACGTCATTGGTGAATCTTCGGGAAGCGACCCATGAGATCCCCGGATATGTTGGCAGTAAATTCGGTCGTCGGACTATCCGAACACGTATGTACCTAGTACTACGTTTTTACTGATTTACAAGACATGGTTGACTTCTAGAAAAGCATCATGCCTACCCAATTCTCCAAAAATATCCTTATAGGAATATGTGATCTATATCAGGCGTAGTATACGTAGTATTGCATATTGCGATCCAGCATCGGATGTCACGTGCAAGGCCTGGGGCTGGAAATGTGTCTGCCCCGTACGAAGCACATATCGGATCTCTGGTAACTAGTCTCTATAATCGGATAAACATGACCTAGTCATAATATCCTGATAGCTGCAGTATATAAGAGAACCAATTCTGTATCCTACGTGATCATCATCTCCACTATGACTGGAGTGATACTTCCGTCTCGACATCACACCCAATACACTACGATTCTCAATATACCCAGAAGAGGCGTACACAGAACCGTTTAAAACCCTGGACGACCAAAACCAAAGTATACTGATTGTCGCAAGTATTAGCGGTGCATGTCTCAGGTTAAGACCAAATACACCTACCCTGATTCGGACTTCCATAGACACATAGTCATACTACCAATGGAATTCCGAGGGGTCTATCCAGAGTGAAGCTGTTTCCGTACCATCGGTAAACACAATCTCCTATTACACTTGCATGAGTATCCTATACCCAAATATATGAGAACTATGCTGTTATGCTGCCACAACGAGCACAAATGTAATACTAGCCTATTCCGCATTATCGATGTCCAGTCTCGATAATATCATGACTAGGGATATTTAATGATTAAACCTTAGTGGATTAATACTGTCTCATATCTTATTAATCTGGTACTAATTATATAGACTTTTATCATTTATATATCTAGGTAATCCAATTACAAATGATAAAAGAGGCAATTTCCTTTCTCACATAGTTAATTTGTACAACAACACCATGATCTGTACAAATAGTGATGCTATGGGTCATAACTGTCCAACAATCTCCCACTTGGCCTATAGCCAATCACTCAAGTGTCCTACACCCGAACTATGTACGGTTCACTCAAACTTCTGCTGAGAAAATGCTTCAGCGGATTTGCATGATTATCATCTGATGTGATTTATTCAATCATCACATCGCCACGATGTATGATCCGAGCGAATCAGATGAATAACTGAAGTATATATCTGGATCGTTGATGAGACCATTAATTCTTTAGCCTGTGATGTAGCCTAGCTCAGCTGCTAACAGAACTACTCCTAATCTAATTAGGATTATTATCGACCCAAATGGCTTCTATTGCTTCCTCAGCTGCAGCAATGACCCGCTCGTGTCGTTTATTGGGCAACAGTGTCTTGCTTGGAAGATTTCCAGCTCACTGTTCCGTTATTCAAACTGTATAGTACCGTTGTTATGACTTATAGTCGTTATAATCGGTTAGCAAACTTGCAACAGTGAACCCAGTCACTTCAAGTTCTCCTTCTCCATAGTATAAGACAACATCCTTAGTTCTCTAAGATACTTAAGGATGTTCTTAACATCAATCCAGTAAATATCAATTGGATTGGCCCGATTGTGACTCCATATGCTCAAAGCGTATGAGACACCAGGTCGCGTACATTGTTTCAATGTACGAGTTCTCGGAGAGTACCAACAACTTTAAATCTATCCCATTAGATCTTTATTCCTAGAATAAAGGTTATTTCTCCCAAGAATTCTACGGAGAATTTTCATGAAAGCCAAGCTTTCACCGATTGTATTATGGGAATATCATTTCCAAGAAATGATATGTCATCATTTTACAGGATATTCACTGTCAGTGCGCTCCCACTAACCTCCTTATATACAAAAGAATCATTTCCATTTTGAATTAAATCATATACCATTATGATTACTGTAGGCACTTCATTTTTGCATGTAAGTCCCGATGATGAGCCTCGTACGGAGGCACTACCTTTTTTATGTCGCGGAAGTCGCTAGAAATGGACGTCGGAAGGGAAGAATTAAGAATCGACTTGTTGTTGGATTTGATTCGCTCGGGTTTGCTCGTTGGATTTCCGTTTCAAAATCATCATTGGCCCAAAACCCTCGCAAGTAACATTTCCTTAGCCCCACTTCACATCCCACATCGATTAGGAAAAAAAGCCTCCATTTTGCCTTCAACTCACACACGCCAAACACCTCTTGAAGACAAGCCTCTGCTCACGCCTACAGCCTCAAACCAGCCCCCTTCAAACGCCACCTGCCCATACGCCCACTACACTCACAGCTCACAAGACCTTACTTGCCTCATTTGATTCACACGCATAGCCCTGCCCACTGCTAACACGCACCACGAACCTTCAAACAATTCACGCATATCCACTGCTCACACCCTTTGCCGTCCATAAACAATCAACGCACCAGCCCCCACACGCCACATGCACTCCTCAATTCATACCCTTCAACACCCAAACACCAAAGTCCCCTTTGACGCAAGCCAACAACGACACACCCTTCAGACGCCTAGCCACATGCGCGCATCTGCCCCTCTCACGCACAGCCACTGCCTCACACATCACATACCTCATATAACCGCTTCACTGCCTCACGTTAATTGCCGCAAATACACCTCTCTGCAAGGCCAAATCAGTCCCAAAACCTGCCAGTAAATCGCCACAAACGACCCTCACTAACCAGCCCCTAAATCACCGAAAAATCCCTCACTGCACTTACTAAAACTGCACTCAATGCCGTAAAACTGACCAGAAAATTACCATCCATATTACCAAAAATTCTGACCAGAAAACTGCCAATAAAACCCGTAAACTGCAACCCAAAATAGCCCTGCATTACCGCAAAATAGTAAGCTTAAATCGTGGCCATAAACCGCAGCGAAAAGAAGTGAAAACAATGAGCAAAACAGTGAAACATCGAAGGAAAACACCGAACCAGTGAACCGGAGGAGTCATGGAGTTTTAGCCCTTTCGACGGCCGTATAACACACTTCCAAGAGATGACACAAAAGGTTAGACCTGAGGGCACATGTAATTTATTTTCCTCGCATGAATTAGTGACTTAGAAAGCATGATATTTATTTTTCCTTGCATGAATTAGTGATTTAGAAAGCATGTAATTACTTTATTTGGCATGAATATTGTAAATTAGTATACGATGTGATTCCGGGTGAATGGAATATGTGTTCATTCTTGTGGTATATTGGATGGAAACCCGGACATAAATTCTGTAGTCGAATCCGAATGGACGGTATTATGGTTTGCACTCGGGATACAATGCCCTGTCCCACTTGAGAGATTCACATATTTCATTTCATCCAAACTTGTATTCGAGCATGATTAGGCCGTTAGAAGGTTATTTTTATTTTTAGTATGATTTAGTTTTAGTACGTTATTTCATTAAGCATGACTTAGTTATTTTCTTTCGCAATAGGAGTTTAATTTATATCATGTTTAGATCGTTATCTATTCAACATGTTTATTGTGTGATATCGTATGTTTGCCGTTATGAGAATTTACTTTTGAAGCATGCGAATTTAGATTTAGGCCTTATAGGAATTTAGGTTACTTTTGCAAATGTATGTTGAGTAGTCTTGGTTAAAATTGCACAAATCCATTCATTACAAATGACATAAGTAAAGGACCATTCCGAACCCAACGGTTTGAGGTCTTCCCTTGCGAGGGGTGAGTGCGGCCTTAAATCATTTTCCCGGGTGGCGACTCCATTATTCTCCGGTTTAGTCCCCCGCGGGCTACTCCGTACTCCCAACCGGGTCGCGAGCCCGGAACAGTATGCGTCGCCGGATTTCTGTGTCTACAATTACATCAAAATGATATAGTTCCAAGAACGCTATGCTTGCTTCAATCCATCTATGGATCGAATTACCTGCAAACCTTGTTTGCTAGTTTTGGTATGAAAAAACCGTCAGGATGTTGTAAACATCCTCTAAAAACCGGAGGTCTAGTCGTTGAAAATCCCTCGGCAAGATTTGACGAGTTGCTTGTAGATGCCATGATCTATTCTCGGACGGTCAAGTCTTTCTTGAGAAAACCTCGCTCTGATACCAACTAAAATTCCCTACAAGCAATAGCGACAAAGAATCTCTATACCTAAGAGGGGGTGAATTGGGTTATCGCTACAAATGCGGAATTATAAAATCTTTGCCGATTTTAGCTCTTATTACCAAATTGAGACTTAAGGCAATTTTCTCTATTCCAATTAATAGCCTATATGCAAGTTTTCTATTCATATATATAAGCATAAATAAACTTGCAAATAGTAAAAGTATAGGGAAAGAGAAATACGACACCGTGATTTATAGTGGTTCGGCCAAACGAGCCTACGTCCACTCCCCCAAGACTCGCTTGAAGATTTCCACTAAAATCGATTTTCAGTGGTTCACTCGTAACCAAGAGTTTTCCGCAAAGGCGCACTCCGAACCTTTTATAACTTTGAGTTTTGTTCGTAGGTGCACTCACAACCTTTACAACTTACCCAACCAAATGGGATTTCACAAACCACAAGTGTTTTTGTTTTGGAAGATTTAAAACACACTTGGGCACTCACAAATAATAAGAAGATTGTGTGAATTGCAAACCCAAGTGTTCTAAGCTCACTAAATGTAATAAAGATGTGTGTGAGCTTGTATGGGTGTTTAAGTATTTGAAGATTTAAGACACTCTTGTTTTTGCTTTTTAAGAAATGATATCAAGGTTCAAGATGATAGAAAAAACGAAATTGGGACTCATTTATATAGAAAATGAAAATGTCCTTGCAGTTCACTGCTGAGACCGGTATGGAGACCGGTATGGTACCGGCATGCCGGTCTCAACGGATATATTACTGTTAAGAAACCAGTTGTTAGACCGGTATGGAAACCGGTATGGAGACCGATATGGTCCGTGCCGGTTCCAGTGAGTGTGTGCAGTAAGAGCTTGACCGGTATGTTCACCGGTATGTAGACCGGTTTAGGTCATGCCGGTTCCAGTGAAGGAACTAGCCGTTGGGCTGACCGGTATGGGAACCGGTATGGAGACCGGTTTGGAGTATGCCGGTTCCAGTAAGTGTGCAGACCCTAGGAACACCGGTTTAATGACCGGTAAGGGGACCGGTAAGGTCCATGCCGGTTCCAGTGAGCATGCGTAACAGAGCATCTTACCGGTATGGAGACCGGTAAGGGACCGGTATGCCGGTCTCAGACCAAAATGCACAATAATGAAGGTTTTAAAGCATTTTGTCATGATCCTAATGCATCAAAGTGAATGTGCATGATCCCTATGAGCTTAGGCACTTGAATATTACAATTTGCTTTATAATTTTAATCCTAAGCTAAGACTTCGCAATATATCTTCATTTTGCCGCAAGTCTTCACATTCTCGCTCTTCACCCCATGTGCTTCGACACTTTTTGTATTGCTTCGTGTTTGTACGTCGAAGTCTTCTTTCGTGTTGACGTCATCAAAATCCATTACAACCGATTATGCGACCAAGTCGCTAACAGCATCATCCATAAAGGTTACGAAGTATTCATATCCACCTCTAGCCTGGCTAGACATGGGCCCACATACGTCATTATGAACGAGGGCTAACAGTTCGGTGGCACGTGCACATTTACCGCTAAAAGGTTGTTTTAGGCATTTTGCCTAATAAATAAGATTCGCAGACGTCATATGAATTTAGATCAAATCCGTCCAAGTACCCACTCTTCGAAAGTGTGGATATGCGAGTCTTGTTAATGTGTCCCAGACGACAATGCCACATATAAGTTTCATCTTTGTTACTTAATTTAAGCCTTTTGTTTGTTACATTATATGTTTGAGATTGATTTATATTCAAAATATAAAAACCATTATACACATCAGCACTGCATATCTCAATATCATGTTTATACATAAAATACCCAGTGTTTCTAAATACAAAAGTATACCCACATTGGCCAACAAGATGTATGATATTTAACTAGGTAGATCTCTAAGATCAATTGGATCTCATCGAATTCCTAGATCCGGTAGGTGGACCTCCAAGTCCGAAACATATATACAATATATATGCCAATATATTTTCCTAACATTTTCCTCTGAATCAACTAAGCCTTGGCTTTGGCTCAACAAGCTTAATGATTCCAGTTAAGCGGGACCCATTGACTTTGGAAAGCTTCGTAATCCACGTCGATGAACAAGAAGTGACATTGACTTTGGCCAACAAATCACAACTTGCCCAAGACATGCGATATGGAACAAAACTTTCATGGTTCAAACACATCTGCGATGGACATTGATCTTGAATTTGGCCAACAAACCAATGTCAATCTTGGATCTTGAGAAAGAACCATTCAATGGAATGAAAACGCTTAATATTTGATTGAGGGTTTTTCGCATAAATTGGCAACCAATTTATTATCTTTGATTAGGTCTCATCATACACCCTTAAGCATGCATTCTAAAAGCATAATAAGGCGCGATAAATAAAATAATAATGATATGCGGATGGATATCTCACAAATTATTCCTAGAACAAATCACTTCATTTCCTCTCCCCGGCTAGCACTATTCTAACTTCTACCCAATTACATAATACAATAAAGAAACCTCATTACATTGAGGGGAATTGGTGAGAAGAGAATTACAAAGAGTCAAGAGATAAAGGCTGGACACGCCGGTCCAATTTAATAAATTCTAAATTTATTACAATAATTTCCAAAATTGCCCTCACTCATCTAATATCCATCTGATATACATTATGCATACAATACATCCATGTATTCACACAAAGCATGTTATTCAATCAATCTAATCCAATTAATTAATCTTTGAATTAAGTGATCATCCAACAATGTTCAATCAACGATTTGATTTGCGCGAGTCCAACTCGTTTTAAGAATAAGTACTCAAAGTGCGTATTCTTAAATTATATCGAACTACAATTTTAAATCTAATTTAATTTGTCAATAATACTATTCTTATTTAATTTCAAATTAAATAATTACATTTTATTAATGTACTTTTACGACTTAGATTCTAAATCTAATCTTAATGGGTCCCAAAGGCCCAATTAACATCCAATGTTAATTAATTAAAGTCCAATGGGCTTTCAATTAATTTCTTAAGGCATGGACTTTGGCAACCAAAGCCCAATAAGGAATCACCATTTGCCATAAAATTAATTTTGGCCCATTAGGCCCAATTAATTATTTAAAGGCCCATTTATTATATTTGGACTTAATGGTATGGTTTTAGGCCTAATTTGGATCCAATCCAATTGTCCTAAACCAACTTGCCCAACCAAGCCCATAGGCCCAAATACAACAATTTTAGCCCAATTCCAAATTAAGCCTAATTAATTAAATTCCAATATTCCAAATATCACAATTTATTTAATTAAAGTGTATAGCCATAATTAATTATTTAAATTAACATTTCCAAAACACCAATTTAATTAATTAATCATGCTTAATCATTTTCAATACATGTCCAAGATTATTAAAGCAAAATCAACCTCATTCCATGCTCTACAAGTCACAGCAATATTGGGCATTTTATATTCGATTTTGATTTCAATCCAATTAAATCACAAATCAATATACTTAATGCATTTTTAACACATCCAATGGTCTAAAAAATCAAAATCACCATGAGCTACAAAGGGTCCAACTTTCGGACAAGCCAAAATTTTGGGGAAAAATTATCTAATCAATTTTTCATAAAATTAATCATGCATAACTCTTAGTTATCATAATCTAAGCATACTCAAACAATCAATTTGATAAAATCATGCTCCAAGCAAAAATACCCAAATTCAAGATTATGAACCCTAATTCATTTCATGCTTAATTTGGCTCATGATACCATTGTTAGGTTCTCTAAGAACAATTCCAAAATCAATTAAGGATAAAAATTGTGAATACTCGAAGTAAGAATGCGGAAAAATACTTACAACGATCAGTTTCTTGGATGTGTTGAGAACAAAAATTTGTCGCCTTTAAAAGTGCTCCAAGCTCCTCTCTTTGATTGTATGTTGATCTCCAAGGTTGGTGAATGAATTCCAAACTCAAGGGATGTTTCCCTATCACCTTTGTAGACCCTATTGTGTACTAGCACTCAAGATTTTTGAAGCAAAAATCAAGAAGCAAGAACCCTAGGTTCACGCCAAAATGAGAGAAAAAATGGAAGTGATTTTTCGGCCTTTGGAGAGAAAATGAGAAGTGTAATGTGTTTTTGATTTTCCAAAATCAAAAAATCAATTACCAAACTTCCAAAGTTAGTAAAAGGTCTATCACAAGTCAAGATAATATGTTTAACAAGTTAACACCAAATCTATACTAACTTCCATCACCAAAAAGTAAGTGAAGTTGACTAGTGATGTGACTAGGTGTGGGCCCCACTTTAAATTCAAAATCTGAGTGGGCCCGCTAAACACATTCCGGGCTCGAGTTCGCTAATTCCGAATTAACGAATTTTCCGTTGCAACGTTAATTAAATCAAATTTAATTAAATAATTAAGCCTAGCAAAATTACTATTAAAGTCGCTCGTGAATTAATTCTAAATTAATTCGTTCGCCCGAATTAAAATCCAATTTTAATTCCGTTATGAAATCTAATTTCATTTAATATATCGAATATATTATTTAATCGATTAATCCAAAATTAATCGTTCTCTCTCTTCTAATTAAATTTTATCCTAGATAAATTCTCGCCGTAATTAATCCTAGATTAATTTTCTCTCTCTCATAATTAATCCCAGATTAATTTTGTTCGAGTCATACGTCATCGGTGAATCTTCAGGAAGTGACCCATGAGATCCCTGGATATATTGGCAGTAAATCCGGTCGTCGGACTATCCGAACACGTGAGTACCCGGTACCACGTTCCTACCGATTTACAAGACATGGTTGGCTTCTAGCAAAACGCCGTGCCTACCCAATTCTCCAGAAATATTCTTTAAGGAATATAAGATAATCTTTGTCAGGCGTAGTATACGTAGTATTGCGTATTGCGATCCAGTATCTGATGTCACATGCAAGGCATGGGGCTGGAATAGTGTCTGCCCCGTACGAAGCATATATCGGATCACAAACAACTAGTCTCTATAATCGGATAATCTTGACCTTTTCATATTATCCCGATAGTTGCAACATAATAGAGAACCAGTTTTGTATCCCTGCGTGATCATCATCTCCATATGACTGAAGTGATACTTCCGTCTTGATATCACACCCAATACACTACGATTCTCAATCAACCCAGAAGAGGCGTACACATAACCTGTTAAAGTCCCGGACGACTAAACCAAAGCGTATTGATTGTCGCAAGTATTAGCGATGCAAGTCTCAAGTTAAGACCAAATACACCTACTCTGAATCGGATTCCCATAGACACATAGTCATACTACCAATAAAAAATCTGATGGGTCTATCCAGAGCGAAGCTGTTCCCGTACCATCGGTAAACACAACCTCCTATCACACTTGCATAAGTATCCAATACTTAAATATATGAGAACTATGTCGTTATGCTCGCACAACGCGCACAAGTGCAATACTAGTCTATTCCACATTATCGATGCCTAATCTCGATAATACTATGACTAAGGATATTTAATGATTAAACCTTAATGGATTGATATTGTCTCATATCTTATTAATCTGGAACTAATCATAAAGACTTTTATCATTTATATATTCAAGTAATCTAATTACAAAATGATAAAATAGCAATTTCCTTTGTCACATAGTTAATTTGTACAAAAACCACAATGTCTTCAACAAATAGTGACGCTATGGGTCATTATTGTCCAACAATGGGATGTCGATATGTAATGCCCCTAGACCCTAGTTTCAGAGCTTGGGTGGTAGCATAGATCCACACCCCTAGTTCTAGTTTTGTGGCTTGGGGGACGGCGATACGTAATGCCCCAAGACCACTAGTTTCAGAGACTGTAGTGGCATGCTTGGGGGACGGCGATACGTAACTCCCTAAAGTCATGGATTTGCACTGTTGGCTAGAGTTAGGCGTATGGGGGGACGGCGATACGTAACGCCCTCATACGTCAAGGTTTTTCAGACATAGAGCAGTTCACAACGATCAAATTTTCAGTAAACAGTTTTTCAGAAAATCAGATTTTCAGAAATAGATTTCAGAAACCAGAGTTTCAAAAGTAGTTTTCAGAAAGACAAGTTTTATAAAGGAGATTTCAGATGAAGTTTTCAGAATAAAGTTTTCGTATAAAGTTATTTTTGGAACTATGGTTTTGGAACTAAAAGTTTTTACATCAGTTTTCAGTTTTCTTCCACTCACTTAGATCGTACAGCGATCTAACCCCCCCACTCCCAGTGTTTATTTTGCAGGTCTTCCAAGAGGACGAGCTCGAGAAGACGGATACTGATGGCAGTCACTAGTGGGTCTGAGTCCACCAGTCAGAGCATAAGTTCAGTCAAGTCAAACAAAGTTTAGTTTCAGAAAATTGTATAAGTAAATTTGTGTTTCAGTACTAAAGTGTAGAGTCGAAATGTATGTAACATTAAGTTTACGTGAGTTTGTATTTTATGTTAACGAGTTTGGGCAATGGTCTCTTGTTCAAGTTATAGTTGAGATAAGACAGTAGCAAAGTATTCAGTTAGTATGTCAGAGGCTCAGGGGAATAGTACGGCCTATTCCCCACCGGTAACATCTCCGGATCAAGGATGTTACAATGATTAATGGTGTGTGCTTTATAGCATAGTAAAGAGATATTTCGCGCTCAACACGAAACTATGGGATCACAGTTCCAGTAGACCATATTGACGATGATATTGACTTTTACAGTGTGCTGCAATGAGTTTTTGAGTTGATTTACAAGCTTAATCATCGGATTGTCTTATTCGCATGCAAGGGTTTGACACTGATCCTAGAAAGAGGAGAATTCACTTTCACCACCATCTAGCGTCAATCAACGTTCAACGTGCTTGGTATAAAAAATGATACATATATTTTTTGTCATCAAGCATGTCAAGTCATGTATCTGGATGACCCAAAATTTTAGAATGGATGGAAAGTCATGGAAAAAATATACTATAGGGGTATTTGGGATGTTCAAGAGAAATAAAATACCACTGATGATCACTTCGAAAAGGATGTTGAGCATGACGATACCGAGCAAATATTTTACAAAATGATATTGTCACATTCATCTTACCTCAGATGACATTGATGCTACTGAGGTCATCCAAAACGAGGATGATGACCAAGAAGAAGATGAAGACCGAGAAGAAGATGTAGTCGAAGACGAGTTTACGTCGGACGATGAAACTGAACAAACATTTAATAGTGATTAATAAATTTATATATTTTATTAAAGTTTAATTAAAAAAATTAAAATTTTGTAATATGTAATATTTAAAAAAAATTAAATAAATATATACTATTTAGCGCCACTATATACATGCGACGGTAAATCTCAATCTTAAAATTTTTAGCGTCGACAAAAAGTATGGAGGGAAAAATAAAAATTTCAATTTTTGAATTTCAATTCAACATTTAGCATCGCCAACTGAGTATGCAACACTAAATGTACAATATTTAACGTTGGTGAAGGATAAAGTGACGCTTGATTTTATAACGTTTAACGTCACTTATTATTGGCGACGCCGAGAGTCAACAGTATATGTTTAGCGTCGCTCGACATGGCGAGGTGTTGCAGCCCCTCCCGTTGCCGAATTTTTCATATGCATCAAAGCAGCACAGGAGAGGTGCTTCATTTGATTAATAATCAATGTTTTTCATTAACAGTGCCTCATTTGATTACTAATTAATATTTTTCATCTGCAGCAAAGCAGCATGAGAGAGGTGCTGCAGCCTCTCCCGATACTGGATTTTTTCAATTCACCTGCTACACTCAAAATAAAGATTGAGTGAACGAGAGTGCTATGTAAGTGTTTAATTACATAAATTATATAAAATTTCAATAATTTCCATCATTTTTTAACTAACACGTAATCGTAAAATGTAGGAACACATGGTGGAGATCCAGAGACGGAACCTCACACAGGGCTTACAATCTTTGGCTGTGATGAGCTTTCGCATCAGGTGTTCTAGAACACCGTCTCTTACAACGACGGACTTGGCACTCGTCAGAAGGCAGGAACGGTTACATCTCGATCGTCCGGCTCCTCAGAGGAGGTCACTATCTTAAGAGAGCAGTTGAAGTTGACTCGGAACCGGCTGGAGATGCAGAACGATATGATGAGGTGTCAACGTTAAAACTTTTCCTCGACCAGCCTTAGCGTACATTTTCTGTTTCGCCATCTTTCGACGTCAAAAATTTTAGCGTGAACTTTGAACTTTTTTAACGTCGAAGTTTGGCCTTGTAGGATAAGTTGTGGGCGTCTTATTTCAGCCATTGATTCAAATTAAAGAATCCAATGGCTGCAATTATATTTATTTTTATATATTTTCCATTACAGATAGGCCCACATCTGCAGAGGTAAACCTCACTTTTCTTTTATTTTTTCAAACTGAATACATCTGCTGAAAGGAAGGGAGGGAAGGAAAAAAAAAGAAAAAAAAAAGCCATTGAAGATGATCCCCAACTGAAGAGGAGGAATCAAGACCGGAACAATTGAAGGTGAACCCGAATTGAAGAGAAGAAATCTAGAAGTAACTCTTCAACAGCTTCCACTATCTACACGACATTTTCTTTAAAAATGCCCCATTCTATATTTGGTTGTTGAAACCAAATCTAGGGGCAATTGACTGCTTCAATGTATTGGTGATGATCAACTCACAACTGTCTATGAGATTAATAGCTTTTATGTATATTGGATTTGGATTTGGTGTTGTGATGAATTTTGTATTAATTTTCTTATAAATTACAATTAAAGTTATTATATAATAATTTAAGTGAATCTTAATGAAAAAAAAAAAAAAAACTAAACTCAATTCAATTTTAATTTTAAATTCATGTATATTTGGTTTGAATCCCATTGGGATATTATTGTGACAAGCACAACCATCCGTTTAGATAACTTACCTTTCAAATTTATGATGCATTGATTGCTCTTTCAAAAATTTTAAACCATTATTCAAATAATTGAAATATATAAAGTACTTTTTAATCAAAACTATATTTGTTTTGAAAACAACAAAAACTAAGTGTTATCTACTATGTCCGCATATAGGATTATACGCTGCAAATTACAAGATGAAAGAGATATAAATCTCCCACCACGAGGCCTATTGTCTGTTTTACGGGACTCATTGGCTCGAAAAATTATATTATGTTTCGGATGTATATGACATCTTTCTCATAATAATTGGGTCTCCCGAAACATGAATTTGCATGACTTTATTTGTGTTGTCTTGTCATGTAGGTGTTGGGCCTGCATATGTGATACTATCAGGCTATATATAGTGGACTAATGGTGCCACATATGCACGTAAGTACGCTAACTCTTATATGATTGAAATTGTATGAGTTCGAGTAGTGCACCTTGTAAGGAGGTTTTCCACATTGAAATTAGAGAATAAATTTGTGATGGTCGGTCTAGCCAACTAAGTCCACTATAACCCACAAAATCCAAAGGAGACAAAAAGACCTTGATACTAGATGATAACTTAATTACCTTCACACAAGAAACCTAATCCTAATACCCTCATCCCCTCATGAGATATAACTTATGACTAGTTATGTGACAAGTAACATCGACCTTTTTTATTTTTAGTTGTTACACTGAACATATAAAATAAAATTTTTAAGAGTCTAATGTGAGTTATATATTCATAGCAACTCCAAAAAGTCTATCAAGTATATATGATTCAAAAATATACATTAATGGGAGACAAGACTCTTACCTTTTTTTTTTTTAAATGGTTGGAAATTTTATTATCAAATCATCCATTATGGGTTTAAGCGGAGCATGTTAAATCTCAAACTGTCTAATACTCTTACAAGAAATACATTTTCTGGATTCGAATCCAAAATCTAAATATCAAATCATAAATCTTACATTATCAAACCACTCCAAAAAGTCTATCAAGTATATATGATTCAAAATTATACATTAACCGGAGACAAGACTCTTACCCTTCTTTTTTTTTAAATCGTTGGAAATTTTATTGTCAAATCATCATTTATGGGTTTAAGCGGAGCAAGTAAAATCACAAACTGTCTAATACTCTTACAAGAAATACATTTTCTGAATTCGAATCCAAAATCTAAATATCAAATCATAAATCTTACATCATCAAATCACGTCTATTGAGGACACAAGACTACTACCCGCCACATAGAGATATATATATATATCTACTAAAATTTTCCACAAGAAGATATATCCATCTGAGCTCAAATCCCAACTACCTGAGCATTAAATACAACCATAAAAGGGATGCTTATTGCAGAGAAAATTTATCGTTGCTGCTTTTCTGAGCTCAAATCCCAACTACCTGACCAGGACAGTTGCTAGCCATCTGCCTACTTGTATGTCTTAAATGAGTCAACAAGGTTGTTGTTACAGTTTAGTTACAGATACAGATACGGCATATATGATCAGATTTATGATTTATAACAGAACTAGAGCTAAAAGACTCAGACTCGAGTATAATGTTGTAGCTTGAGAAAGTTTCAGAACGTATCATATATTACAGAACTTGCGAGTATTCCAATGAGTTATAATCTAGCTCTTAGCCAAAAATACAGTGAAGAAACTGTGTTTACTAAGATAGAGATTCGATCGCATCATATGTATGAAAGAGAATCAAAATTGAAATTAAGTGGATGGCAAGCAGCTAAGGTGTTGGAAATGGTGATCGACCACCATTCTGCAATATAATGTTTCTTTATCATGATTATTTTTTTTTATTTATATGGTAAATTCTTACTTTTATTTATATATTGTAAATTTAATGGTTAGATTGCTCTAAGAGTTAGAGATTTCGAGTTTCACTCGAAATTTTATATAAAACTAGTAAAGACCTAAGAGTTACAAGATATGGTGATATAGTTAAAAGAGTTGCAAATGGTGTTGATAAATATCACGCATGCTCTCAAATATAAATTATTCCCGATCTTAATTTATTGACACGGATCGATCATTAGATCGATAAGACTGGTGCATTTTCTATATGTGTAATGGACATACAGTTTGTCTCAAAAGACAATGAGCTTAGCAGAAGTTCGTATAGAAATGCTGATATTCGTTAGTGGAATGAATATCGAATGGACTCACAAAAGAGGACTAGTAGATATTTCATAAAACTATCAATAGTTGTCTTCTCGAGTTGAGTAGCTCTTTGACTTGAGACACCACGATGGTCTTATGAGTGATCCTCTATGTTTGATACCATATATGTCATAAACCTTTTATGATCTGACTGCTAGATGAATATTAGGTATGGACCGATGCTCATGGAGATAGGTGTATATTAATATAAGGATTCGTCAGTCCACATGGCTGGATTTTATCTCATAATGCTTCAGGTTATATTCCGGAAATCTTTTGGCTGAAAGTATGTTTTGGAAAATGTTTCGGAAAATATTTCTTAAACACTATGAATAATATCAAAAAAGAGTTTTTTATATATTATTTATTAATGGAATATAATCATCAAGATGAGTTTATATATTGAGTTGATAAGGTTTTGACAGTAAGACTATAGCCTTACTCAATAAGAGACAGTATGACGGAAGGACTATACATTAGGGATATAACCTCAACTGATATGGTTCAGCGCATCTTGATTGTTTTACCATAATATGTAGATGGGCATGATTTCATGGATAGGTATATATAAGATATGTGTGTGTGTATAACAACTGAGCATGAACCTAGAGAGTTCCACTATATTAAGTGTAATTGTTGAGCATTAGGACAACATCGTCAAATATTGACGATGCGTATTGGGTTAAATGGCTCAGGATCAAATTGTTTGATCCGGTATTTCATGAGATGAATTAAAGTAATTAATATTATATTAAGAGTTGATATAAGATAATTGTATAATTTAATTATTAAATAATGCAAATATGATTTGCATTAATGTAGTACTTAAATTTGTATATTATATTTAATTGTTAAATTAATATACAAATTAATTACTATAATTATACAAATAATAATATTAATTTATTAAAGTAATATGGTTAAAGTAATTAAATCCAAATTTTTGGTTAAAACCAAATATTTGGTTAATCCAAAATGTTGGATAATCCAATACGCATATATATATATATATATATATATATATATATATATATATATATATATATATATATATGTTGATATATCGTTTTAGATGCATTAAAATATTTGTTAGGCTTTAATAATTAATTTTTTACATGAGAAAAAAATTAATATATAATGATATATTATTTTTTATGCATGAAATTTACATGAGAAAAAAATTAATATATAATGATTTATTATTTTTTATGCATGAAATAAATTATCAACCTTAAAGAATCACTTTAAATGCATAAAGTAATTTGTATAATGACATAATTATTTATGTGCATTAAATTGAATTCTGGAAATTTCGAATATATACATAAAAGGAATTGATTGCTCGGGATTCGATCGGCCGCATTTGGCAATACCGCATCCTCCAACACAAGGGTCATCCAGCACCAGGAGGATATCAAGCGCCGACAGTAACGGTTTGTTACATAAGAAAAAAAACTATGTTTTTATGACAATGGAGCAAATTTGCAATCAATATGAATAACTCTTTCTAAGCGTCTTAACTTTTAAGTCGGGGGTGCATCGGTTCTGATTCGACTCAGAATTGATTGAAATTGACTCATTTTTAGGGTAAAGAATCGAAATCGATTTGTTTAGGGTCGGTCCCGATTCTAAAAATTCGGAATTGATTTTAAACGGTTTAGTTTCGGTTTTGCAAAGATAAGAATAAGAATCAGACCATTTAACCAGAACCGGAATCGATTTTTGAACTTATTTAATTCCTTGGATGCAGAAAATTTCTGCCGAAAACAGCCTCCTCGGCCTTCTTTACAGCTATGTCTCTCTCAGCCATCAAAGCATAATCCTCACGCAATGATTCCACCTCTTCTTTAACAGTTTTCAACACAGAAACTGCAGCTATATGCCTGGCTTTGGCAACCTCAAGCTGCGCCCTGGCTGCAATACTGGTATCATCAGCAATGCCTTGTTCCATCTCCTCTACCCTACCTTGGCTTAGTTCAGAGTTTTGTTTTGCCTAATGTTCTTCGATATGTGCCCTCTCCAGATTAAGTTTTAGTTCCTCTATTAAATATGCATTTGATCTTTATTAGGGTATCATATTTAAACCCGGAACTGATTAGAAACAGAATAATAGAGTACCCTATTTAATTGAATAAGTTCTGGTTATAAAATATCGAAAATCGATTTTCCTCTGGAACCGGAACCTAACCCGATTTTTCACGCCCCAACTTTTAAGCTTGATAATAACATATAAAAGGCAGAGCAGAACCGGCATGAAATTCTTGTATTAAAATAAAGGGCAAGGGTGAGAGAACATAATCAACAAACAAATAATAGATTAATCTAAGAAAAAGGTTATGACCTCAGGATGCGTTAGTATCCTTGTAAGCGCTGCAAACTTGTCCAACCTCCATCTCACCATCATCACTAAGTGAAGGATCCTCCATATTCTCCATGGTTTCCTCCTGCTCAAACTGTATACTCGTGTTTACACTCTCGGAATCATTCTCAAACAAATCCTTATCCTCTACCTCGATGTCCGATAATTCGCTAAAACTTTGAATCTTCTTCTTCCTTCCTCTGTAGCCACTTAGGCTCAGGATTTTTTCCTTCCAAAGGACTAACGGTCCCTTCTCAGTCAATTCTGAATCTTCATAAGCTTCTGTCAAGAACACACTAAACCTCTTCCCCCTCTCTGATACATAAAAAATCCCAAAATGCTTCAGCAGCAGTCTCATTAACTTCTGTGGCATGACAAATTCCCATCGGAAATGAGTAAGGTGATCAGTGACCAACCTCTTCTCAAGAGTAAAGCTAAGCAGCTCATGCATAACTGCAACTGCCCTCTTATCAAACTCCAACGACCCAGCTTTAAGCTCCCTGGCATCTGCATACGGAGACAAATAAGCCCTTTTTTGAAAATGTTCAATCTTCCCTCCATATCTATACACTTTCTTAAACTCAGGAGGAAACTTCAAAGGAAAAGGCAACGAAAGCATTCCCGGGGTATGATCAGCACCAGCCTCAGTTATCCCCAACACCTTTTTCTCCAACTCCGTGATGGCCCACTTAGGATTCCATGTTATGAGTTCCAAATACTCAAGTTCAGGGTCGTCCCTCGATTTAACAACTCTAAAGAGTTCAGGATACTTATGCACCCAATTAGTCCTATAATCAAGTGGCAAGCCTAACTCTCTTCTAAAATTTGCTATCTTGGACAGTGGTAAACGTCTATTAACCGACATCATTAAGCACCTAGTAACATACTCTGCAGCTTTATCCGAATGTTCTTCATGTAACCTCTCCTCTTCTTCTAACAATTCCTCTGCTTCTTGAGTCATTCCACACCACAACCACCCATTTTGATCCTTGTACAATTCAAAGAGCTTTGGTGATTTTCTAATGAAATCCGATATCTTATGAGGTTTAGGCAGATTAATTTGCTGCCTGTAATGATTCAACGATCTAACGGGTATCACCATTTCGCGTTCTTTCTTTAAAATTTCCATCAAAACCTTGACTTTAGAGAATATTTTCCACTTCTCAGTTGCAATCTCAAGTGCACGGATTCTCTTATTCATGCTTCGGTCTTGAACACGCTTGCTGTTTGTCATTAATCTATTTTGTGACCACCGATATGAAGATTGTTTGTACCAAGCTCTTCTCAGAGACAAATCGTCGAGCAGGTTGCGTTTGATGATCAAGGATGAAATTTTAACAACTTGGACGGTCATGATAATAACTACAGCGATAACAATCGAAAGTAGCAAAGCAGTAATCAGGATGCTTTCTGAAATGAAAAGGGGAACGTGTACGTAAGAGAGTCTAGATTTGACGGCTGCTTCATGAACAGTCGATTAAGGCTGAAGGTGTTTGAGAAAATGCCAAAATGAGAAGCTGAGAGGACAGGAGGCAAAATCAGGGTGATTCAAAATTTCATATCGTTTAGGCATAGCCCCCAAGGCCCAATAACAAAGAGCCAATATTTATTACTTGGTAGGCCCAAGAATTTTTTTAAAAGAAAATAAATAATATATATTTTGTACTTTATTTTTTAATTAATTAGGCATATTCTTATCAATAATTACATGTCAAATGTCCCCAAAGGGAGCAACCCGGCGGTTTGAGTTTGTGATATTGTCTTCAAGGTCCCAAATTTAAATAATGTATAGTATCTTTATAAAAGCTTGAGAAAGCACCGATTTACTCATGCATCAATTGAATGACGTGTGATTTCTTGATATTCAAAAAAAAAAAAAAATTACATGTCAAATACTGGAGCGCCCTCCAACAGTATGTAGGAGTTGGATTTCCATCCAATGACCTACGTGCTTTATCAATTAAATTAACATTAGAGCGGGCTCCAGTAATTTTTTTACTGGAGCCCCTCGTACCCCAAAAAGAACAAAGAGATTGTTGAACATGATTCTAGGAATTAAAACCGATTTAGAAAATCTTGACAAATAGTTGATTTTTTTTTTTCCATCTTATATCCATTAGAATTGTACTCTATAAAAAATTTCACACTACACTTTGTACTTATTGGCACAGTTGGACTTTGGTCTGTATTTTTTTCACATCTTTTAAACCATAAAAACATTTACTAACTTAATCTACTATAGTATGTATGGGATTTGACGACAATATTGATTTCGAGTTATGCTTAGCGGAATACAACGTTCAGGATTACCTTAAAACTCAAGTTTAGTAAATATAAAATCTAATAACATAATACAATGTTGTGTACAATGTGTTTTTCGTAATCGGTAGAAAAATAAATTCACAATTAAGACTACCCAAGCACCAAAAGAATTATGGAATTCGTCTAATCTTCCCACATCAGCTCAGTGTCGGTTAATATATATTTATAACTAAAAGCGAAATAAACAATATACAAATTAAATATAAAAATTTTACATCAGCCTATATATAAATATAGTATAAGGAATGAGCGATAAATCTATTAGACCGTGTAGAAGCTCCGAGAAGAAATCGTTGAGCTCCAACTCATAGCCTTCACTTCCAATGTTAATGACATATCTTCTATAAACTATAGAAATATGACATTTATTCTTACAAAAATTGAAACACAAACACCCAACACATGGTTGGAAAGCTACCACCACATAAATGTAGATTCACATATTAAATATGTTTAGGTGGAACCGGAATCTACCCTAAAAAAATTATGTTCTTAAATTTTTAGAACCATAACCTACCATATTAAACATGGTACCCCACTCATCTATTCTGATTCGGTTTCGATTCGGTTCCAGAGTACCCTATTTTGGACCCAATAAATTAATACCGGAAAAAAATTTAATGTTTTCTTTGCACTTTCATTATTTTGTTATTTTACTCTATTTGTTTGTTGTCAGAAGTGTTAAGTATATATTAATGATATATTATTGTACGGGCCAAATTTGGGACAAAAATAAAATCGTCTTTTCACTTCGGGCCAAATATCATTCCAAACCCAAATACCTAACAATATATGACCCATGAGACTTAAACTATTCTTATCTAAAGCTCAACTCCTAAAAACAGTCAAATTCTTTTGCCAAGGCCCACTCACAAATAAGAGGCATATCAAACAACCTTTAGACTTATTAGCTACCAAACTAAAGAAACGTCTTTCTTATGATTAATAACCTCACGTGATTGGACGTTCTGTACACTAAAGGGTTAAGCATTTACTGTATTAATCAAACTCATATCTTGATAGCCTATAAAAGGAGCCACAATTCAGAATAAGGGAGGTGTTTTTCCAGCTCTCATACTTGAGCTCTCCAAAGAGATCATTCTCTAAACACCGGCTTATCGCCCTTACGGCAGTTTACGGAGGTCAAGGTAACCCTGAACCTTGCTCTTCCATTACTTTCCGCTCGTCTTCACTACTGACTTGAGCGTCAAAAT
>SKCR01055013.1:0-30030 GCA_019454045.1 Zanthoxylum bungeanum | reverse complement strand
TCGATTCGACGAGATTATCAGATCGTCTGGTTTCTTAAGAATTCGGAAGAATCCTGTGTGTATCAGAAGGCCAGTGGGAGCATGGTCGTATTTTTAGTCCTGTATGTTGATGACATCCTAATCATTGGGAATGATTTAGGTATGTTACAAAGCGTTAAAGCGTATCCCTGTAAGAATTTCTCCATGAAGGACCTGGGAGAAGCTTCTTATGTTTTAGGGATAAAACTCTATCGAGATAGACAAAGGAGGCTGATTGGATTATCCCAATCAACGTACATAGATAAGATCTTGGAACGGTATAGTTTTGGTAACTGTAAGAGAGCAAACATACCGTTCAGACATGGGATTCATCTTTCTAAGAAGATGTGTCCACAAACAGAAGATGAGAAGGTTAGAATGTCTAACCAACCTTATGCTTCGTGTTTGGGTAGCATAATGTATGCCATGTTATGTACGAGGCCTGATATTAGTTTCGCTGTTAGCGTAACTAGCAGATATCAGTCCAATCCAGGTAATGAACATTGGATGGCCATTAAACATATCCTAAAGTATCTTAAAGGTACTAAGGATAAGTTGATAATATATGGAGGAAATGAACTGCAGGGTTAAGGGTATACAGACTCCGATTTTCAATCGGATCCGGATGATAGAAAGTCTACATCTGGATTTGTCTTTACCCTTAACGGAGGTGCAGTATGTTGGAAGAGTTCCAAACAGGGATCGACAGCTGATTCCACCACTGAGGCGGAATATATTGCAGCTTCTGAAGCCGCAAAAGAGGCTGTGTGGATAAAGAACTTTATCACAGAATTGGAGTTGTCCCAAGTATCGAGAATGCGATTCCGTTATACTGTGATAATACTGGAGCCATTGCGCAAGCAAAGGAACCGAGGGCGCATCAGAAGTCGAAGCATGTGGAACGCAAGTACCACATCATTCGAGAGATCGTGTCGCGAGAGGGGATATTGTCGTGTGCAAGGTACCGAGTGAAGACAACGTAGTAGACCCGCTGACGAAGGCCATACCTCCGAAGTTGTTTGATAAACACGTGGAGTCGATGGGTATTAGATACAATCGATATTGGCACTAGAGCAAGTGGGAGATTTTGTAGGGGTGGTGCTCAGAGCGCCAATTCCCGGTTGTATTTTTGTTAAATACTTCTGTAAAACGTTATTATCAGTAATATATATGCAGTTTCTATATTATAATCTATTCTTTTATATGGTAAAGACGTAATGACCTAGAATGATTAGTCATGATACAGTTGCAAAAGCGTCGCAACGGACATTGAGATGTATCATGACGTTGTCATTCTCAGACTGTCCTGGTCAAGGTTTACACTACTTGGTCAGTATAGTAAACCCGTTGAGACCGGTACATGTCGTATACTGGAATATATGATTCCAATGGTTTCTCAATGAACCATAAGTCTTGGAGACTAGTATAGACGTGTGGGTGTTTATAGTGGATAAACACTGAACGACTCACCGAAGATTCTTAATGGATGGTACACCAGCGTCAATAAGAATCTTTTGGGTTGAGTAGCACACTTGTGATTCTTAGACTTGAGATGCCATTGTGGGCACATGAGACATCTTCTACACTTAGATGGCAGTCATGTCACCGATCTATTTAGATCAGACCTCCGCCTGTTCGTTGGGTGTAGATAGATCCTCAGGGTGTCCTATGTGTATCAAGATAGGATCCGTCAGTTCTGTGTACCAGAGCATAGGTAGTCCATATGATTAGCAATCAGATAAAACCATGGGCCCGTGGTAAGTTTAGAAGTTAGTTCTAAACATTCTTTTTGAGATTGCTAATAGAATAGTCGACTGGATAGTCCCGATAGAGGTTTGACGTTTACATCTATATCTCTGGGATTTATCCGGATACCTGTGACGGAGGAATTATACATTTGCGATGACCTCGACCTGTATGGTTTAGCGAGATTATCCGTGATCGTCATAATCTACGGGTGGATAGATTATGGACACGAAATTAGATTTCGTGACGGATATACCTGAACCTAGAGAGTCTCAATAATGAAACATACTCGTGAGCACTAGAGCAACATAAATAAATATATTGATTATATAAAGTCGTTTAATGGTTTAAACGCAAGATACATGCTAAAGAGACTAGATAGTTGTGGATGCTGGATTTCGACCGAGGTCCACAATAAGAATTTGTAGGTTGGGGGCATTAGCGATCCTGCAAAACAAAGATAGAGTGAGCGGGAGCAGACTGCCCACCGGTGTGGTGGGTGCCGGGGGCACTCCGACGCTCAAGTCAGTAGTATGAAATGAGCAGTGAATATGTTAAATGTGAAAGCAAGGTTTACTATTACCATGACCTTCTTTGGGTGGCCGTGAGGGCGGAATGAAGTGTTTAAGAAATGTGAAGCTCTGAGAGCTTGTGTCAGAGAGCAGAAGTTGTAAGAGAGAAGTCAGGCTTTCCCCCCTCTTTTCTCGTATTTCGTTCCATTTATAGTTGAAGGTGAGTGACTTTTATAGCTGGCATAAGTCCCACAATGTGCTAAGATATCTTTATTTAGTGATCAAAGTGGAGCAGCATGATTGATTATGTTAGGGTAGGTGGGAAATGTTTGGTACAGATTCGTCTTTATGTATGAATCATTTATTCGCAAGTGGAATAAGGGTTTTGTTGGGCTTTACCTTGGGCTTTCCGATATTCAGCATCTCTGTCTATGGGCCTTATCTGACATTGGTTTCGAATGGAAAGACAGTTTTGCCCATGGCCCAAATTTGGCACGTACAGTTTGTCCCCTACTCTCTAAGTCAAGAAGTCCTTGATTTGGAGAGTATTTCTATTCATGTCGAATGAAACAAGATGTAAGAGTACCTGTCAAGAGTGCATAGTTCATATTTCATACGACAAAGTGAATTCAATGTCGTCTGGACTATGAGTAGTCCAAGCCTTCAACTTGGCTCGACATAAGTCATGGGGAATGTCCCCAGTCGACTGAACCATAAGACGGTTCAGGAGTATATTCCACTTGACATTGTCGTATGAACTGTAGGAGGTTCATATCTTCAAATGACTCGACGTGAATCTATGGGGGATGTCCCCAGTCGACTGATCAAGATGAAGGTCATGATAATCCCCATTGCGGGTCAAAGGATCAGGGGAGTTTACAATGTCTTCTGGACCAAATGAAGGCCAAGTCTTACATTTGACTCTACATGAGTTATGGGGGATGTCCCCAGTCGACTGAACCATATGAAGGTTCAGGATAATCTCCATACTACTAGTCAAGGACCAGTGGAGTCTTCAAATTTTTATAGACCAGATGAAGGTCTTATGTTGACTCTACATGAGCCGTGGGGGATGTCCCCAGTCGACTGAACCTGGTGAAGGTCAGGATAATCTCCATACTACTAGTCAATGACCAGTGGAGTCTTCAAATTTTTATAGACCAGATGAAGGTCTTATGTTGACTCAACATGAGCCATGGGGGATGTCCCCAGTCGACTAATCCAGATGAAGATCAGGATAAACAATGACTCTTTATGAGCCATGGGGATGTCCCCAGTCGACTGAACCTGGTGAAGGTCAGTTTAATCTCCATACTACTAGTCAATGACCAGTGGAGTCTTCAAATTTTTATAGACCAGATGAAGGTCTTATGTTGACTCAACATGAGCCATGGGGGATGTCCCCAGTCGACTGATCCAGATGAAGATCAGGATAAACAATTGACTCTTTATGAGCCATGGGGGATGTCCCCAGTCGACTGAATCAGATGAAGGTCAGGATAATCAATTGACTCTTTATGAGCCATGGAGGATGTCCCCAGTCGACTGAACCAGATGAAGGTCAGGATAATCCCCATACTACGGGTTCAAAAGACCAGGGGAGTTTACAATGTCTTCTGGACCAGATGAAGGCCAGGTCTTCAACTTGACTCTACATGAGCCAATGGGGAATGTTCCCAGTAGACTGAACCTGGTGAAGGTCAAGATAATCCCCATGCTATGGGTCAAAGGATCATGGGAGTCTACAATGTGGTCTGACCAGATGAAGGTCAGGTCTTCAACTTGACTCTACTTGAGCCAAAGGGGAATGTTCCCAGTAGACTGAACCTGGTGAAGGTCAGGATAATCCCCATGCTATGTGTCAAAGGACCAGGGGAGTCTACAATGTCGTCTGACCAGATGAAGGTCAGGTCTTCAACTTGACTCTACTTGAGCCAAAGGGGAATGTTCCCAGTAGACTGAACCTGGTGAATGGTCAGGATAATCCCAATGTTATGGGTCAAAGGACCAGGGGAGTCTACAATGTCGTCTGACCAGATGAAGGTCGGTCTTCAACTTGACTCTACTTGAGCCAAAGGGGAATGTTCCCAGTCGACTGAACCTGACGAATGGTTAGAGATCATGGGTTAGTGTCGAATGAGGTCATTAACAAGTTCCAAGCTTTAGGCGTGTAGATGTGGAAATCAAGTCTCAATTCATACATGCATAACAGTATCTATGACAATTCCAAGCTACATATTAAATGATGTCGACTGTGATTCATATCATATATCAAGATGCAAATGTTGGTAACTATAATAATCTCCCAAGCTACGTACTAGATGATGTCGACTGGGATTTATATCACATTCTCAAGACATGCAAGTGTAGTATCCACAACAAACCCCAAACTACACATTGTAATGTCGAATTGGGACAAAGACATCAAGCATCAAACCATACACACATAGGATCCACAACAAGTCCTAAGCTACACATGTAGATGTCGATTGAGACAGACTGACTTGATGAAAGTCCATGACACTACCGTCGAATGGACTATCAAATGGACCTGATGAAAGTCTATAAGGTAAAGTTGAATGAATCTAATGAGTATCTATGTGAATCTTCATACTACAAGACCTGATGAAGGTCACGAGACTACTGTCGAATGGACATGTCGCATGGACTTGATGAATATCTATCAAGGTTATTACTCATTCAATTGATGAGGATTTATGAGACTACGGTCGAATGAAATTTATGAAAGTTCAAAGAATTCATCCTGATGAAGGTTCATGAGACCACAATAGATAAACTTAATGAAAGCCATCAATGTCGCCTCCATTCTACGAGACTACGGTCGAATGACTTTATGAATGGACTTTCCAAAGAGCTATGGTCGAATGAACATGATGAAGGTCCTTGTGAATCTTCATTCTACCTGACCTCATGAAGGTCAGGAGACTACGGTCGAATGAACCTGATGAAAGGTATAAATGAATCTTCATTCTACCAATCTCTGATACTACTGTCGAAAGGACCTGACAAAGGTCCATGAAGGTCACCACTCATTCTCCTGATGAGGGTTTATGAGACTACGGTCGAATGGACTTGGTGGAAGTCCAAGGAAGTCATTACTCACTATACTAGACATGAAGAAGGTTTAGGATGCTACAATAGAATGAACATGATGAAAGTCATCACTCCTAACTCTCCTATGAGACTACTGTCGACTGGACCTGTTGAATGGACTTGATGGAAGTCCAGGGGGGTCATGGTCGAATGAACCTGATGAAGGTCCATGTGAGTCTTCATTCTACCTGACATGATGAAGGTCATGAGACTACGGTCGAATGAACCTGATGAAGGTTCATGAAGCAATGGTCGAATGAACTTGATGGAAGGACTAAATGAATCTTCATTCTACCAATCTATGAAGCTACTGTCGAATGGAAATGACAAATGTCCATGAGACACGGTCCAATGAAACTAATGCATGTTCATGAGAATCCCCATTCTACTAGACCTGATGAAGGTCCAAAAGAATTTTCATACTATCTAGTTTGATCAAGGTTGGTCGATTGGACCTAAAGGAGGTCCAAGAAAATTTCATTCTACTTGACCTGATGAAGGTCAGCAGACTACTGTCGAATGAACCTGATGAAGGTCCATGAGACTATTCCAATGCTTTCCAGAGTTTATGGAAATCTATCCATGTAGTCTAGAGTGGATGATAATCTTCATACGTAGTGTGGAGATGATTATCTTCTCATGTAGTATGAAAGAGATGGATGCCTATCAAGGTCATTACTAATTATACAAGACCTAAATAAGGTTATTGATACTACAATGGAATAAACTTTGATGGAAGTCAAATAGACTTTTCATACTACCTAACCTGTAAAAGGTTGGTCGATTGAACCTAGAAGAGATCCAATAGAATTCTTCATTCTACTAGGCATGATAATATATTCCCTATGTAGTATGGAGTTGGCAATATTAAATCAATGTAGCATGGAGATGATGACTAACCTTTAATTTAGCCGGGAGGAGTTGAGAATCATTCCAAGTATTCTGAGGGATATTGGAATTTCCATGTAGTCTGGAGTTGATGGCTATTCACCTCGTTGTATGAAAATCTTTCCATGTCTCTGAGAGCTAAAAAGTGTGCTCAATAAATTTAATCTACAAAGCTTGAGCTATTATATTTAAGGGATGAAGTTTTGTTGCTTAGTTTTGGTTTCATGCTACAAAAGTGAGGTTCAATTGTGAATGGATGATAGGTTCATCTGTCAGGATTTTTTCCTTCATGTAGGATTGCTTCATGAACCATGCAAGTAAGGAAGCATTTTTCATTGGTTTATGCAAGTTGGCTAGCTTCATTCGGCAGCTGTTCTTTGTTGGGTGGAGCATGGCACATGCAAGAGTCGAATGGGGTGGCTTTTGATGTAATATTGATTTGTCGAGTGGTAGTATGGGGAAAGTTATGGGCTGCTTTTTTTCTTTTATTCTTTCATCCCTTCACTTTCTCTTTTCAAATTGGCCCCACTTTACTTTCTCTTTTTTTTTTTTTTGTCAAAATCTTCTTCACGTGACTTTTGAAGCTTTTTAATTACCATAACAATTTCAAACCTAATGCAAACATTTGGGGCCATGTAAGCTATTTGCTTTTAGTAAAATAAAATTGGGAAATCTATGTATTTGGGCCCACTCTTCCTTTTGAATTTATTATTATTATTTTTTTTTATGGGCTGCTTTATTTATTTTATATGCATGCAGCCCACATCACAAAACTTGTTTATTGTTTAATGTGCAGCTCTCTCTCTCTCTCTCCAAGCTTGCGTATTTTTTTTTATTTATTTATTTATTTTTTTAGTCAACAATTGCAATTTATCTTTTACTAAAAGCAACAAACAGGAGAGCCACCCACTCTTTGATTTGCAAGTGACTTTAGTTGTTAGAGTTGAGCATGTAACTTTGTCGAGTGGGGCACTTATTTTATTTTATTTTTTTGTCGAATGGAGAGTGAGCTGTCAGGCATGCGATGTGGTGCTGTTGGGCTAGGCTTGTGGTGCGAATCTCGTGGTTGCCTTGGCTTGGGCAGTGGGCCGTTGTTGATCTGTACCAAGCTGATTGTTTGATGGTGTGTGTTGCTGGCACATTGTTTGATGGCGTGTCTTTGGCACATGTCGTATGGAGTAGAACATTGTTAGTGGGCTGATAGATTGTTGCAATTTCATCTTGTTGTTAGGCCTTAGCTGCTTGGTCGTTTGATGTGTTTTGTTGCTCAGCCTCTGAGTGAGAGTTAATCCATCTGGTTAGCTGCTTCGGCGGGCTTTTTGCATAGGCTGAATCTTGACAGCCTTATTTTTTTTTTTTATGTTCTCTAGAAAATATGAAAATATTCATATGCAATGGGAAGTTGATGATAATCCCTCTACATAGTCTGGAGGAGACTATCATTTTGCATGTCGTACGGAAAATATGGTCCCCTGATGGTGGATTTTTACTGGTCATATTATTGACTGCAGCTAATAGATTAGCTTGATAAGAAAGTTGGGATGACTTGTAGTCTCGCGCTGTATTGTAGAGTGGCTAATTATGCTACCACCGGGTCTGGTGTCTGTTTGTTGCTCGAAGTCATGGATAGTTATGTTTGTAAGGATTGTAGACTGAGTGGTCTTTACTTGCTATGAATCGCTAAGGCCCCACGGTGGTGCCAAATTGTGGATGCTGGATTTCGCCGAGGTCCACAATAAGAATTTGTAGGTTGGGGGCATCAGCGATCCTGCAAGACAAAGATAGAGTGAGCGGGAGCAGACTGCCCACCGGTGTGGTGGGTGCCGGGGGCACTCCGACGCTCAAGTCAGTAGTATGAAATGAGCAGTGAATATGTTAAATGTGAAAGCAAGGTTTACTATTACCATGACCTTCTTTGGGTGGCCGTGAGGGCGGAATGAAGTGTTTAAGAAATGTGAAGCTCTGAGAGCTTGTGTCAGAGAGCAGAAGTTGTAAGAGAGAAGTCAGGCTTTCCCCCCTCTTTTCTCGTATTTCGTTCTATTTATAGTTGAAGGTGAGTGACTTTTATAGCTGGCATAAGTCCCACAATGTGCTAAGATATCTTTATTTAGTGATCAAAGTGGAGCAGCATGATTATGTTTAGGGTAGGTGGGAAATGTTTGGTACAGATTCGTCTTTATGTATGAATCATTTATTCACAAGTGGAATAAGGGTTTTGTTGGGCTTTACCTTGGGCTTTCCGATATTCAGCATCTCTGTCTATGGGCCTTATCTGACATTGGTTTCGAATGGAAAGACAGTTTTGCCCATGGCCCAAATTTGGCACGTACAATAGTCATTTCCTTAATTATTGTGTATTTACATTTAATACTTGATTAATTTAAATACACATTAATTAATAGTCAAAATGAGTTATTTGACTTATTTCCTAAATGAATATATGTTTTTAATATTTAATGTAAATATTGTACATATATTTAATATATTTGTATTTGATTAATTAATTAATTATTTAATTGTTAAATGATTAAATTAATTAAAATATAAATATCTTATGTTAGGATAATTAAAGTAAATGACATTAGTTGCATTTGTTGACCAAGATAAATATCTAATAAAGTAGTTTATAAGATATTTATGCAAGTTGACATTATGATTATTGAAATGAAATTCAAATTACAATTTCTTGCATTTGGTCTTGCATTTTCGGCCAAGGTGTAATTGTTACACATATAAATTGATTTTCATTTCATTTAACACTTAACCTAATACAATTTATCAAAAACAAACACCATTGAAGAAAGCTTGAAGAAGTTTGAGAAAGAAAAGAAAAACCAAGGAAAGCTTGATTTTAGTAAGTTTTCTCCAACTTACTATTAGTAAGGAAAATGTTCCTTAGGATCTAGGCTTCCATATATGATATCCTTAGGTTATTTCTTTCTTTGTTCTTTATGTTTTTGTTGATGGAAAATTTGGTGAAGTTGTAGAGCATGTGTAATGAATAAAGTGTTTAACTATTGTAGTAATAAACACTCTTGTAAGGTTTATGAAACCAAGTTTCTATTCTAGAGTTGTTGACCCACTCTTAAATGACCTAGATTTGATCTTGAGTTGTTTCATTGTGTTGAGACTTGAATTGGATGAAAGATTTATAATTGAAACATTTGATTTAATGTAATTAGCCTAATTTGTCCAATTTGTGGAAATTGAAAAATTAGGGTTTCTAACTAATTCCAAATTTGGGGGTTTTCATATATGTTGAGCATTTGGGTGTGTATATGATGCATGCAAAGTTTCATGTTGATTGGATTTCATTTGGATGAGTTTTGAAGCATGAAATGACCAAATGGTCAACTTGGGCACCATTTGGTGCTCTCGGCTTTGGATGAAGAAATTGGGGATTTTGGTTGCTTGGTGTTTTGATGTTTTGAACATCATAAGTTCATCTTAGAAATGATTTAGAATCATTCAAAATTGATTGGATCAATTTCGGACTAAAACGGACAAAAATACAAAGCAAGGGTATTTCGGTAAATTCACTTAAAATTGTTTTATTGAATTTATTTTCATAATTTGATTATTGGAATATTAAATAAATATGTTTATTTAATTAATCCGAGAAAAAGTTTTGAAATCTGAAAATCGGATTTTCACCGCTTCCGCTGCGTTACCGGATTCACCCCTAAATAACCCCTTCAGCTTTGTCTCCTTGAGTATAGCCATTAACTCTCCAAGAGTTTTCTATTGCAATTAGTAATTCTAAGATCTAAGGATAGATCTATGAAGATCCTTCAATTTCATTATCATACTATAAGGATCTAATCCTTAGTTCTGATTAAGAAATTAACGAGTCATTGCGACAAACATAACGGATTAAGCACTAAAGTTATCATCACATGAATATTCCAAATATCATGTTCTACTATTTGTTCAACTCCGGGCTTAGGCTTGAGACGTCACTCTATCAAATAAAGTAACTTCTCGATCTCCAGGACTATCCTGAGATTTTATTCACAATTTGAAAATTAAAGCCGTTTAAAATATTTTCACCTAGGTTTATATTTTAAACGCTAATCTTTCAATTTATCTTGATACCAATAGTCCAACTATCGAATCAACGATTTTAGGTACTATTGATTATAATGAATACTATAGTCTAACTATATAATCAACTACAATTTAATAGGTTAAATTCAATTATATTGATTACTATAATCCAATTATAAAATCAACTATTAATTGAAATAATTTGAATACAGTCCAACTGTTTAATTTAAAACAACGATTAAATATTAGTCCAACTAATATATTAATTTGATGACGAAAAATTGAAATGATCGCGTATTGGCAAGTAACTAAACGAATATTGCAAATTTAATACTTGCCTCCCACTATTTTTCGGCGAGCCTCTAACCCTTTGTGGAGTACTCGGGAAACCTTGTTTCCTAGTGGGCTAGGATCCCATTAAATAACACACAATCTTGACTTTGGCCAACAAATTATATGATAATTAACTAGGTAGATCTCTAAGATCAATTGGATCTCATCCAATTCCTAGATCCAGTAGGTGGACATCCAAGTCCGAAACATATATCCTATATATGCCAATATATCCAATATATTCCCTAACCTTTTTCCTCTGAATCAATTCAGTCTTGGCTTTGGCACAACAAACTTAATGATCCCAGTTAAGCGGAACCCATTGACCATTGAAAGCTTCATAATCGATGTCGATGGACAAGAAGTGATCTTGACTTTGGCCAACAAATCACAACTTGGACAAGACACCGATATGGAACAAAGCCTTCATGATTCAAACACATCCGCGACGGACAAAGGTCTTGACTTTGGCCATCAAATCAGTGCCAATCTTGGATCTTGAGTAAGAATCACTCAATGGAAGGAAAAACGCTTAATATATATTGAGGGTTTTTCGCGTAATTGGCAACCAATTAATTATCTTTGTTAAGGTCTCATCATCATACACCCTTAAACATGCATTCTAAAAACATAATAAGGCGCGTATAATTAAATATAATAATGATATGCGAATGGATATTTAAACACATTGTTCCTAGAACAAATCTCTTCATTTCCTCTCTCCCGCTAGCACAAGTATTACTTCTACCTGATTACATAACACTTCTAAAGAACCTCATTTACATTGAGGGGAATAGGTGAGAAGAGAAATACACTGAGTCAAGAGGTAATCGGCTGGACACGCAGGTCCAATTTAATAAATTCTAAATTTATTACAATAATTTCCAAAATTGCCATCACCCATCTAATATCCATCCGATATACATTATTCATGCATCGCATTCATGTATTCACACAAAGCATGTTATCAATCAATCTAATCCAATTAATTAATCTGAAATTAATGACCATCCAATGTTCAAACAAGGATTTGATTTTGCGCGAGTCCAACTCGTTTTGCGAATAAGTACTCAAAGTATGAATTCTTGAATTATATCAAACTACAACATTAAATCCAATTTAATTTGTATTTAATACTAATTCATTATTTAATTCTAAATTAAATATTTACACTTTATTAATGAACCTTTACGACTTAGATTCTAAATCTAATCGTTACGGGTCTCAAAGCCCGATTAACATCCAATGTTAATTTAATTAAAGTCCAATGGGCTTTTAATTAATTTCTTAAGGCATGGACTTTTGGTCAATATGGGTCAAACCCAAATACCAAAGACCATTTAAGGAATCGCCCTTATTTGTCAAGAAACCAATTTAGGCCCATTAGGCCCAATTAAAATATTAAAGGTCCATTAGTTATATTTGGACTTTATGGATATGGTTTTGGGCCCAATTGGATCCAACCAATTAGACTAAACCAAACTTGGCACAGCCAAGCCCATTAAGCCTAAATTCAACTTTACAAGCCCAATTCCAAATTTGGCCCAATTAATTAAATTACCAAAATTCCAAATTTCATAATTTAATTAACCTAAAGTGTATGCCATAATTAATTAACCAAATTAACATTTCCAAAACACTAATTTACACAATTAATTATGTTTATCATCATCAACTTATGTCCAACACAATTGAATCAAAAATCAATCATTTTACATGCTATAACTCAAGGAAATTTGGGGATTTCTTTGTCCGATTCGATTTTAATCCAATTAAATCCTAAATCAACATTTCCCTAATGATTTCAACTCATCCAATGATCAAAATCAAAAATTCCATGACATTAGGGCACCTCCAAGTTTCGGCTAAGCCTAAGATTTGGGGAAAAATTGATCCAATCCATTTTTCACAAAATTGATCACAAACAACTCCAAGTCATCCATATACAAGCATGCTCAAACAAGTAATTTAGTCAGAACATGCTCAAATCCAATTTACCCAAATTTTACCCTAATCAAATTTCATGCTCAAAATGGCTCAAGATACCATTGTTGGGTTTCTAGGTTAGTCCCAAGGATCATTCAAGCATAGAAATCATGTGCGAATACATCAAAGAAGCATGGCGGAATCATACTTACATTGATCGGCTTTTGCGATGCGAGGAACAACAAAAATCTTCAAGTTTTCACTCCAACAAGCTCACGGTTTGTGGCCCTTTTTGTGCTCCAATTTTTCGGTCCTTCAAGCTCCAAGCTTGGTGTGCATTCCATGCCTACGGGTGGGTTTCCCTATCACCTTCGGAAGACTCCTAAAGTGTGCTAGCACATGTGAAAATTTGCAACAAATCATCACCATGTTCTTCATCTTGTTCTCGGCATTGGAGAAGAATAAGGAAGAAATATGGCCCTTGGCCGAGAGATGTAGAAGAGGAAAGGGAGAAGAAAATCAAGTGTTGTGTTGGTTTTGATTTCCTAAATCAATTAATGATATACCAAATTCAAAAAATGGTATATGGCATTTAAGCCATCCAACCACCACCATCAATCACTCAAAAATGACAAGTTGTCAATCACTCAAAGTGACAAGACATCCATCACTTGATTGACTAGTGATTTGACGCTTGATGTGACTTGTGGGTCGCACTTGAATTCGAAATACGAGTGGGCCCGCAAACACTCCCGGGCTCGGGTTCGCTAATTCTGAATTAATGAATTTTCCGTTGAGACGTAATTAAATCAAATTTAATTAAATAATTATGCCTAGCAAAATTATTATTCACGTCGCTAGCGAATTATTTCTAAATTAACTCGTTCGCCCGAATTAAAATCTAATTTCAATTCCGCGTCGAAATCTAATTTCGTATAATATATCGAATATATTATTTTATTGATTAATTCCAAATTAATCGTTCTCTCTCTTTAAATAATATTTTATCCCAGATAAAATATCTCCGTAATTAATCCCAGATTAATTTTCTCTCTCTTATAATTAATCCCAGATTAATAAAGTTCGAGTCATACGTCATCGGTGAATCTTCGGGAGGCGACCCATGAGATCCCCGGATATGTTGGCAGTAAATCCAGTCGTCGAACTATCCGAATACGTACGTACCTAGTACTACGCTTTTTCCGATTTACAAGACATGGTTGGCTTCTAGCAAAGCACCGTGCCTGCCCAATTCTCCAAAAATATTCTTATAGGAATATATGATCTATATCAAGCGTAGTATACGTAGTATTGCGTATTACGATCCAATATCGGATGTCACGTGCTAGGCATGAGGCTGTAATTGTGTCCGCCCCGTACGAAACACATATCGGATCTCTGGTAACTAGTCTCTATAATCGGATAATCATGACCTAGTCATATTATCCCGATGACTGCAGTACATAAGAGCATCAGTTCTGTATCCTTCGTGATCATCATCTCCACTTTGACTGGAGTGATACTTCCGTCTTGACATCACACCCAATACACTACGATTCTCAATATACCCAGAAGAGGCGTACACAGAACATGTTAAAGCCCTGGACGACCAAAACCAAAGTATATTGATTATCGCAAGTATTAGCGATGCAAGTCTCAGGTTAAGACCAAATACACCTACCCTGATTCGGACTTCCATAGACACATAGTCATACTACCAATGGAATTCCGATGGGTCTATCCAGAGCGAAGCTGTTTCTGTACCATCGGTAAACACAACCTCCTATTACACTTGCATGAGTATCCTATACCCAAATATATGAGAACTATGATGTTATGCTCCCACAACGCGCACAAGTGTAATACTAGTCTTTTATGCATTATCGATGTCCAATCTCGATAATACTCTGACTAGGGTATTTAATGATTAAACCTTCGTGGATTGATACTGTCTCATATCATCTCAATCTGAAACTAATCATATGGACATTCTATCATTTATACATCTTGGTAATCTAATTACAAATGATAAAAGGGTAATTGTCTTTGTCACATAGTTAATTTGTACAACAACACCATGATCTGTATAATAGTAATGCTATGAGTCATAATTGTCCAACAAAAGCCTCTTTGGTTGCCCAGTGTTTTCAATCTGGTGGATATGGAAATGAAATGGAGAAGCAATGTGGGTCAGAGATGAATAAGTTAGAGCCACTTATGTAGTTGAATGGAGATGTTGATAATAGTCAGTATGGAGCTTTGGATTGGTCTACCTGGCTTAGGATTGGCATAGGTGATGCGTGAGGGCTTGCTTGGCTTTATCATGAGTGTCAGCCTCCATACATGCATCAGAATGTTACTCCAACAATGATTCTTATGGATGATTTGATGGAAAGGTTAAGATTGATCAAAAAATGGGGGATTCAGGGCGAGAGAGGAATGGAAGTTGGAAGGTACAGTAGTGGTGATAACAAATGAGGAATTGGAGGTTTTAAAGGTGTGGGTGATACTGCATTTGTCGAAGCTCATGCCAATGGGAATTGGTTTGAGGTTAAAAACAAAAAGGATGACACTAGTGATTTTTCATTGTCGAGTATCAATGATCAAACCCAAGTCTCGGTAGCACATACACATTACAACAAGAGTAACCTTATTGTCATATGGCATATGTTCGAGGAAATGCCTGAGAGAAATGGGGTTACATGGGAGGCGATTTTTGGTGAGTACAGCTAGATCCTGAGGAGAATCTCAGCTACCCATTTGTTCAATCCCAGAAGAATCGCTGGGTTTGAAGGTTTCAGGCTTGAAAGTGGAGTCAAACTGGGGAAGCAAGTGAAGTCTTGGCTGGCAAAAGATGTTAAGGTTAAGGTTAAAACTTCTTCATTTTGCCTCACTTAACAATATCATGATGATTGTGTTTGGTAAAATATATGAATTTGACGAATCTAATGATGGTCTCTTGCTTGAGGAGTTGGTGAGTGAAAGATATGAGCTGCTTGGGATATTTAATTGGAGTGACCATTTTTTTGCTCATGGGTTGGCTTGATTTGCAAGGTGTGAGGAAAAGAAGCAGGGGTTGGATCTCAAAAGTGAACGGGGATTTGGGGAAAACTGGTTATGTTACTCCTGAGTGCTCGAGAATCAGGGGGGCTTCACGCAAAGGGGACTTGACACCCGATGTTATCAATTTTATGTTATCAAAGACCTTTCAAACTCAATATCCATCTGTTAGAGATGCCAGAGTTGTGACCGATCTAAACACTGGTCGTGCCAAGGGATATGGGTCTATCAAATTTTCAAATGAGGATGAGAGTAATCGTGCAATGACTGAAATGAATGGCGTCGTTCTCTCAACTCAGCCAGTGCGTAGTAGTGTAGCCACACCAAAGAAGACAGTACCAAAAACCAGTGCAGTAAGCGATCCATTTCTTGACTTTCAGATATTAGAGAAGGTTCCATACGAGAATTTGGATTTGGTTCGTCAGTCGATTCCTGATACTAGAAGTAAGAGCGATAAAAGAAACATTACGCAAATGATTAAGACAATTAAGGTTGAATTTGAAGATACAAATGACAATTGGAATTGTGTCATGCTTCTGGCTATTATGTTTCAAGATGCAAATATAGTTATGTCTCCTGCAACAATGCCCATCCTACTGTCACTTGTTTTTCTGCTGAAGTATGATGAAATGAGTGGTAAATTTTTTGTTGCCCAAGCAATGGCTAGTCTTGTTAGCAGTGGAAGTAAGGGAATAAATATAGCTTTCGTGGTTGACATGCTCAGTGCTGCTTCAGAATGTGAGCTGGAATTTTCTCTTATTGCCTTGGTTAAGTTGACATCAGGAGGTTCAAATAAGATGGTGGAAACTACAGTTTGCACTTTTGGGAGATTATTGGATGATGGGCAACAGGTCGAGCTTGTAGCAGGCAAAGATGTGGACTTGGGGACAAGTCCACTGTTACGACGGGAGGAATTGTTAGGGACCTGGAGCAACAACTTACTGGACCCTCGATTGGCACCAATGCTAGCCCAACTGAAGAACCTGAGATGGGTATTAACATTAGTCCATCTCCATCACATGTTATTTCAAGGATTAGGCCCACAATGCATCAGGTATATGACAAACGAATGGAGCAGAGGGGAGGACCAGTTGTCGAGAAAGATTCTAGTGGCTGCAGACATGGCAGGAAAATGGTTAGGAGTAATGATGGGGCAAGAGAGGTGTGTGTGAGTGTTTGTATATATAATTGTTAGTTTCATATGAGGGGGGCATCTTTTTTTGGAACTTTTGGCATTTGGTGTTTATTGTTAGGAGAAGGGAAATTGGGCAACACCAGTGGGTGGCTTGCTTGTATGGTTTCCTTATAATCTCTTGTTTGTTCTTCTTTATTTCCTTTTAACTTGTTTGTAGGCTCTTCCTGGACTGTTACATCGTAGAAATGAATTTTTTATTTCCTTTCTGTTGTTTTCATTAGCCATTACAAATTTCAGAGCCTAATAGAATATATTATGATTTTTTTTTTTTTTAAATACTAAATTTTATTACATTTTCTTAGTATGATGCTAATTGTACGTATTTTGTATTCTCTTTTTTAACATAGAGAAAAAAAAAAGATAAGATTATGCGTACCGTTTTTTTTTTGTCACTCTAGTCACTAGCATATACGACGTGTGATTCAGTGCTTTCTCCTCAATACTACTTCAAACTCAAGTTAATGATTTCACATATCAAGGGCAACCCAGGATCTCACACTCAAAAACTATGCAATCTGGCATTATGAATTAGACACACGGAAAAAAAAAATGTCACACTAGATATATTATACATAACAATATACACTCTCTTGTACTTGTCACATTCAGTGACACAGTCATGACACTGAGTAGCGCCATCGCTTCTGAAACACAAGCCGATTTTCTGAACTAGCCTTGCCCTCTACAGGCTTAATACCATTGATCCTGAAGAGTGCATTCAGCTTGCTTAATTTTTTGGTGAATGATTTGAATAGCTTGTTAGCAGGATGTGATCTTACTAGCTCTTGTTTCATGGACACATGGTCTTTTTCCAAGTCAGTCAGCCTCATTCTCATTCTTGCAACTTCAAGCTTCAGTTCCCGGTTCTCTCTTCTCACTGATGCATAATTGTCTCTAGGGGAAATGGCTCCACTTCCTGCGCCGCTGCCTGAACGTTGAGGGAACTGACCGTTGATTGCACCAAAGAAGAATTGGTTATGGCCCCCGTTCATTGCATTTCGAAGCCTGATTTGCTCGAAGTAGAGTACTTGAACTGCCATCTGAACTGGTAACCTTTCGTTTTGTGCTGCGTGGCTGCAGGCTTCTTGTGATAGTTTCTGACAGTCTATTGTTTTGCATAGGCGGTAGCGTTCCGAGTCCTTAATATTTGGATGAACCTTTACACAGAAGCAGAATAAAATGTTCAAGATGTCGAAAAGAAAACACATTATGGTATGAGAGAAAGGAGAAGGCTGCTCACTTTGAGATAGATGTCGACTGCTCTGTATAATCCATCACTTACTATACGCGCGTGGTCTGGGAGTAATTCAGCTAGTGCTATGAACTTTGATGGCATTAAGTTTGATTCTAATGCAACTTCTGCTAGAAAATTGTCTAATAACTTTGATACCTTCATAATTGAGCTTTGTTTAGGAGATCCAGGGCTGTCAAAATCATAAACCATTTCACTTTCGTCTCTCATGTGACTATCTTCATCATCGTCCTCATCCAAGTTCAAGAATATGGAGAAGATCCTCAAGATTGCATCTGTATCATACAGTGTGCTGTGGTTGCTTCCGTGTGAGTTTGCTGGTATAAGAATGTCTTCAAGAATTGCTTGGTCCAGCTGAAGACCAATGCGCCTCTCCAAATCGGATCTGCAAGAAGTTGTTGCTGATGTTGCCATTGCTGTTTTTAACAAACTTGAAAGAAATGCCATTGGGACTGGACTCTTCCTTGATTGTGTTGGTAATAGGCCTACTATGGCTTCGACAATGACCCTTTGTTTCTTCTGCAACTCCAAATCCAAGAGACTTCCTTTGACCAATTGATTGTCCCTGACAACAAGACCTTGAAGGGAATTATGGGAATAGTTTATCAAAATTTTGCTGATTATATCCTGTTTTAGACCCTTTGATTTTACAGCAGATAGAACGCGTTGGAAGAAATCAAGATTCAGCACTGCAAGAGACTTTCCCCACCAATCCAAAGGTGTTTCTGGTTCAATGTTTGGTACAGTTTTTGCAGGGAAGTTATGGTCTAGCTTTAACAAGCCAGAGGTGAGCTGCTCTTTGCATGCATTATTTGCAATTGCATTGATAAGCCTGTTAACTAGGCCAATCTCTTCGGATAAGGGCAAGAGGCTTTCACAAGATTTAAGAACAGATATTGAGTTTGATGTGTTAGGGAACACCATATCCTTTAGATAAGCTTCAGCTCGCGCCTCCAGGTTTTTCTCAGCGAAGTCTTCTGTCATTTCAAGGAAATGGGCTACGCATCGCAGCTTAGCAACATTCGATAGAGTGATCTCAACATTTATTCCATAGCAGAACTTTGCAGCAAGCTCAAATGCCTCTGCTCCCCCCGGAATAGCTGAAAGATTAACGCGTGAAACTTTTGAATCTTTTGCGTCAAGCAGCGACTTCCTAATTTTTCCACTTCGCGATACTAGAGGGAACTGCAAGAGAATTAAATTAAAACAATATGACTAAACTTTTGAATCTTGTTTCCTCCAGTTTCTTTATCTTCTAGTCCTTATCTGTAGTTTCATCACATCATAACATGACAATGCAAGAATTGTTGAAATGAACAAGATTCTTCATACCTTGTGAAGTGCAAAGCTCGATGCTCCGATTTCAATAGAAAGGTCACTAGAGACATCAGAAATTGGCCTGCAAGATATACAGTAGACTAATGAAGTAATGTTCCATGGAAACAAGAAAGCTTTAAGGAATATATATATATATATATAAAGTTAAGAAAACACCAGCATACATTTTTGTGAAAGCTAAGAATTTAGGAACCATGAAAGAGCTTCCTCTAGTGACCTGCAAACCCTTGTTTGAACTCATGATTTTTCATCGAGTTTTGCCAGAAGTAAGTTCAATTTTTATATACAGTGAGCACCTAAAAATATATGGACTGTATGATCCATCCTGATTCATGTTTCGACACAGCTGGCCCAGGCGTATAAATTGACAACTCAATTATTAAACAACAAAATGGACGTTCAATCACTGATAAAGGCAACAAACAAACTGAGGATCACAGCTTTCTGTGCTTGCTAGATATGGAGGGAGTCATATCATATTGGGTCCCTTTTGGTGTGTGCTATGTGAAGCCAGAAGATTTGTCATATATAATGACTGAACTTTTTTCCAAATCTTCAGTACAGTGACTACAGACCAAAATTTCTCAGCTAAAGATTAGATTCAAAATTATACATTGGTTGCTAAATATTGTTATGTTGGTGGATCGCACCCAACCCATTTTTGCTTAGTGTCTATTGGGAAATATTATGAGAAATTTTGTGAGATTTAGATTATGAAACGGAGGGACGGGTGTCACGGGCCGATAAACCCGGAACGCTGTGTTACTGTTCATGTATATATATATATATAAGCCTATGTTCGTCCTTTTCTAGGATTCGATATAAATGGTGCCTATTTTGTATTTTCTCTTTTAACATAATGAAAACCGCAGCAATTCCTTGAATATAATCCAGTTTGGGATGAATCAAGTAAATCATGTATCTATATGATTGTTTATTGCTTTACACATATATAGCTTTAGCCTAAATTCCTAGCAATCCTAACTTCAAGATTTCTCAGAATCAAGTAGTTAAGATGTATGACAAATGCAGAATTAGCAACAGTGTGTAAAAGAGAAACTGGCAAGAAAGTAGCTAAGAAAATTACAAGTGATACCATTCAGTGGCATGCCTAATGCTTGAGCTTGGACGAAAAGATCTCTTCCCAGATATACTTGGCTTCAATTCACCAACAGTGACAACACCCATCTCTTCAAAAACAACTGCCAAAAATTTCAGCCTTAGTACTTGTTTGATCTGAAACCTCTTCTTTGTAACAAAGTGTCTCTCTTTCAACAACCTAAACTGTTTATTATTAAGAGAAAAGGCTAGAGTACTAGGGAAAGTCATATGAACCCATGCAGGATTAAAATGTTCATAATTGATGCCCTTTGAAATCAACTTTAATTGAGTGTTTATAATTATATGAATAATATGTTGCAGGTGTGTGTTCAGTGGCGGAACCATATAGAGGTTAGCCGGGAGCAGATACATCTGTTCAATTAAGAAATTTATTAAAATATATCTTATAAATGAATAAAAAATTAATTTTTATTAATGGGGTAATTTTAATTTACCCTTGCTAAAATAGAGAGTATCCAACACTTATTATGAAAATCAAATTTTACTTCCACTAAATAAAATATTATAGCACGCCACCGTGGGTGCTTACACTTTTCGGTGAAAGGTACTGAGACTAGAAAAATTGCAGGAATCCTGAAGGGTTGCATTGCTTTTGGGGTGTTGTAATAATCATGCCTACTTAAAAGCTACTCACATAAAATAAAATAAAAAAGATAGTTGTAAATTAAACTCTGTATTATGTGTAAAGCTCACTAAAGCATAAAATTAAGAGGATGAGTTGTATGACATGTTATGATTTGTACCACAACATGTTAATTGAAAAGCTTTAACGTGGGGGTAATTATGGATTGTTTTAATCTTAAAACAGATACTTATATACTAAAACAGAAACTTCAATTTTGCATCCAATTGTTTTTGGTCTCAAACTCCTATGCCTTAAACACTACAGTACAATATCTTAGGTTGACGGCGGATTTTCGTTTCAGGGGCAATAAGGGAATACTGCTCCCCGGACAATCCTCATTCAACTGTGAATTTGTTTGGTTATGGGAAACCAAAAGCAAACTTTGGCTAAAAAGTAGATGAACACACAGATCAACAAAGAGAATTTAACGTGGTTCGGTGGATCGAATCCAACCTACGTCCACGGGCACAAAATGGGTGAGATGTTTTATTACTGAAACGTGCTCAGCCGACCTGTTTTGTAATCGGTCAATGTAAAAATCGATTTGTTTGGGTTTAAAGGATAGTGCTACTCCTTCTTTTGTAATCTCGTTTTTTGGTAATCAACTAGCTCACCCTTACAAATGTGTTTCCCCTCCTATTTATACTAGTAAGGAGGCAGTGTTGTTCCCTCGTCTAGATGATGTCACTCATGTGGGCTCATTAATGGAATTTCTTCCCCCAATGCCACTTGGCCGAAAATATCATATCCTCTCATCATTATCATGTCCCATCACATTATCTTGTATTATGCCCTCTGTAAGAATGATGTCTCATCATCTTATCCTGTAAGAATGAGGCGGTGGAAAATATCTCGTCATCAGACTGGTCTTCATGAGGTCGGTCACAATGGTCCTCTGAACTGAAGATGTTGTTGCCGATCCGACCATGTTTAACCATCCGTTCTGAAGTGGTCGGCTGATACTGTTTGTGCATGTGAATACGATATCTGGTCGGGAGTATCCCGAAGGTCGAAGAAGTTCAACCATTGTGGAAGCTGGTCTCCCACATAATACCCTTTCTACCCTTGCCGCACTGCTCAAATGCCTTGGTGTCAGAAATCACCATCAACATTCGTCCCCTAGTTCTCGGTACCAATGAGTTTGCGAGTTGATGCCGGGAACTATAAAAAAGATGGTGATTGATCAACCGGTCGGTGGTCGCTCCAGGAACCACAGAGGAAACTGCCTTGGCTGCCAATCAGGTCTTCCCTTGTCATCTTCATGTGCTCGGTTGATGAGGATCTCGATGCCTACCCATGGAGAAGATGTTTTGCCCTCACGCTGATGACGATCCACTCGGTGGGACGTAACCCGACCCCGAGCTAGCAGAACACTTGGCTCTGGGGGAATGTCACCTCCCCGGACCAAAAGAGAACCGGCCATGGAGGAAATGCTCCGACCCCACGGCAATGAAACATACACTCGGTGGGACGTAATCCGACCCCGAGCTGAAAAAAAAACTTGGCTCTGGGGGAATGTTACCTCCCCAGACCAAAGAAGAGACGGCCATGGGGGAATCTCTCGTCCCCATGCCGAGGATAAGCCTCTCGGTGGGACGTAACCCAACCCCGAGCTAGCAGAAAAAATACAGACTCGGCGGAACGAATCCAGCCCCGAGCTGAGAATAACAATTGGCCCTGAGGGAATGTCACCTCCTCAAACCGACGAGATAGCCTCGGTGGGACGTAACCCGACCCCGAGCTAGCAGAAAAAATGCAGACTCGGTGGAACGAATCCAGCCCCGAGCTGTTGGAACAAGATAGCCTCGGCGGAACGAGTCCAGTCCCGAGCAGGTGGAACAAATGGCCTCGGAGGTACTAAAGCATACCCGAACCAAATCACACATCGGTCTCGGCGGTACAAGAGCAGACCCGAGCCGAAAAGAAACATCGGTCTCGGTGGTACAAAAGCATACTCGAGCCGTAAAACAAAATCAAAGCAAAACGGACTCAGCGGTACAAGAGCAGACCCGAGCCGTAAAACAAATATCAACAAAACAGACTTGGCGGTACAAGAGCAGACCCGAGCCATAAAACAAAATCAAAGCAAAATGGACTCGGCGGTACAAGAGCAGACCCGATCCGTAAAACAAATATCAACAAAACGAACTCAGCGGTACAAGAGCAGACCCGAGCCATAAAACAAATATCAACAAAACGGACTCGGCGGTATAAGAGCAGACTCGAGCCGTAAAACAAAATCAAAGCAAAACAGACTCGGCGGTACAAGATCAGACCTGAGCCATAAAAACAATTCTCGGCCAAATACGTGGGCCATAACGAACACAAGCATAAACAAATGTTTATTCAAGGAGGAGGAAAATCGTACTTACAATTCTGGGATATGTTGCTTCTCTTGCTACTCTACAAGGGTCACTACAAGCAAAGCTCTCATGAATTCATCCTCACTGCATCTCAGCATTCCACGCATCCGACCGGATGACTCCCGTTATCAGCGTTGGTTGACCTCCAAAATCCGAAAGGTCTACGTATTCATTGAGATAACCTTTTCTCACCAGGTCTTCCACCTGCTCATGCAGGTCTCTACATCCATTCGTGGCATAACCTCTTGTATTATGATAGACACAATAAGCCATGCTATTCTCTTCCTCATTCAGGAACCTTCTCATATCAGGCTCGGCCAATAGACCTTTATCCTGAATTTCCCGAACTATCTGGGCCAGAGGTTTGTTCAGGGGGTGTATACTGTCCTCCCTGCGGCATGGTTGACTTGGACGTGCGATCTTATCTCTTGAACGTGATTACTTTGAGGTGTTGGCCTGTGACTCTTCTACCCTGGGACTGGTCTCCTCAAATTTCTGATCAAATCCCACTGATTGTCTGACCTGAATGTCTTGGCATTCCGGGAGCCTCCTCCTCGGGCAATATTTTTCTCCTCCTCCACTAAAATAAGCTTCCTAAGCAACTCCAGAGCAGTGGCATAATCCGATACGTCTTGTACCCTCAAGTAAGTCCACAACTTCCCGACCTTCAGACCTCCTTTTAGACTTTCCAATGCTTCCGACGACTCGTATGCTCCGACCTCGAGCACCAAATGGTGGTACCTTTCAATAAAATTCCCCAGGGACTCGTCATCCCCCTGCTTCATCAACCTCAACTCTCATACTGCCTTCTTCGGGACGCATGCCCTTTTAAAGTGTTGAACAAATGACTTCATGAGCTGTGTGAAGCTATCGATGTTCCCTGGGCTAAGCTTCTGAACCACAGATGGCGGGCCCGCCCAAGGTTAATGGGAACACCTTACAAATGGCATCTCCTACCATTCCTTGGACTTCCATCAACAGGACAAAACTCTCAATATGGGATTTTGGATCGGTATGGCCTTTGTAGGGCGTCATGGACGGCATGGTGAATCTGTTGGGGTTGGTGCTCAGAGTGCCAATCCGGACCGTATTTATGTCTGATTCATGAATACGAAAATCCCCTTTTTCCATAATATTACTTTCTTAGTGGTAACACCTCTTGTTTTTATATACGTATTCGATCTAATTACTATTAGATTGAAACTAAATGTGGTTTAGTGATATGTATGTATTAGACAAATGCCCGATAATATATAATGCAGTACACAGTTACAAAGTTAGTTTGTAATTAACATTGGGAAGTGTCACTGCTAAATGTATATTATCAAATATAGTTCTCGGTCAAGATTTACTAACACGGGTCGGTTAGTCAAATCCTTTGAGACCAGTACATGTTGTATATCGTGACTTGGTCCGATGGTTTATCCCAATGAACCATGAGTCTTGGGAGACTCGTAAAGACATGTAGGTGTTTGTAGTGGATAAACACTGAACGACTCACCGAAGATTCTTAATGGATGGTACACCAACGTCAATAAGAATCTTCTCAGGTTGAGTAGCATAGTGGTCTTTCGACTTGAGATACCACTGTGGATGTATGAGACATCCTCCATACTTAGATGGCAGTCACGTCACCGATCTATTTAGATCAGACCTCCTACTATTCGTTGGGTGTGGACCGATCCTCAGGATATCCTGTGTGTGTCAAGATAGGATCCGTCAGTTCTGTGTACAGAGCATAGGTAGTCTATATGTGATTAACAATCAGTTAAATCTATGGCCATAGTATACTTCGGAAATCAATTCCGAATGTTATTTATAGATTGTTAATAGATACGTCGACGAGATAATACCTATAGAGATTTGACATTTACATCTATATCTCTGGGATTATCCGAATACCTGTGACGGAGGAATTATATGTATGCAATGACCTCGACCTGTATGATTCAGCTAGTTTATCCGTGGTCGTCATAATTTACGGGTGGGTAAATTATGGACACGAAATTAGATTTTGTGACGGATATACCTGAATCTAGAGAATCTCACTAATGAAATATACTCGTAGAGCACTATGACAACTTTTATGAATAATGGTGATTATTTATAAATCGTTTAAACGTTAAACGAAAGATGCATGCAAACGGGCCGAACCGTCATTTCCTAATTAATGTGTATTTGTATTTAATATATGATATTATTAAATACACATTAATAAATTGTCAAATAAAGGTATTTGACATATATCATTAATATATGTATTTGAGATATTTAAAGTAAATATAATACATATATTTGAGATATTTGTATTTAATTAATTATTTAATTATTTAATTGTTAAATGATTAATATAATTAAAATATAAATATCTCACCAAATGATAAAGTTAGGAAATGATTATAAGTGTAAATGGTTGACTTTACATTAAAGGAAAAGGTTGTCAAATTGAATTTGACTTCCTTGGATATTTGTTTTAATTGTTAAAATTGAAAATATCCATTTTCCTTTTTATTTGTAATTTTCGGCCAACACCCTAAATTGAATATAAGTGTTATATTTTTGAGTTGCAATTGTTGACTTGTTTGGAATCATTAAAGTGTAATGATAAAAAGCAAATGCAAGTTGATTAAAGCTTTAAATGAAACAAAGTAAAAATATCTAGATATTTTATTTATTTTGCTTCCAATTTCGGCCAAGGGCTATTTTTGTGAAGTATATATTGTTTTGTTTCATTTTTAGGGTTTAACAAGTTCATTAGACACCAAATAGAATACAAAAGTAGTTGAGAGAAAAGCTTGAAGGCTAAAGGAAGATGGCTTGGAAAATCATGATTTTGTAAGTTATTTTTCAAAGTCTTCAACATGAAAATTGTTTCTAACATGCTTAGCATTATTTTGTGTTACTTTGGTGTTGTCTCTCTTCTTATAGTTTGTGTTTATTTTGGTTGTGAACTTTGATGAAAGATTGATGCATGTAAGTAAGCTTGAAATGGTTTCAAAGCTTCACTTTTGATTTTTAGAAAATCAAGTTGTCATTCTAGAGTTGGTAAGCCACTCCTTAGTGACCTAGAATTGTTCTAGAGTTGTTTCAAAGTGGTGAGGCTAGATTTTTGAAGTATTGAATGAATTAAAGTGTTGGATTTTGTAAATTTGGTGAAATTGGACAATTTGATGAAATTGAAAAATTAGGGTTCATAACCCACTCCAAATTTGGGGCTTTTCATATATGTGATGTATTATGGTATGAATATGATGCATGTAAAATTTTAGGTTGATTGGATTTGATCTTGGCATGTTTTGAACTAAAGGGATCAAATTGTAATTAATTGAAAATTTTGGGTGGCTCACGGCATTAGACTAAAAATTGGGGATTTGTGTGAAATCTGATTTTGATGCATTAGATGTGTTGAAAAATATTTTAGAAATAATTTAGAATCATCCAAAATTATATTTGATAATTTTTGGGCTAAAATAATCAATTTACAAAGTTTTGGGGCAATTCGATAATTACCAAGAAATTTGATCTCTTGTGTAATTTTTCAGAATTTGATAATTGGATAATTAAATAAATAAGTTTATTTAATTGATCCGAGAAAAATTTTGAAATCGGAAAATTTTGATTTTCCATTATTCCGTTGCGTTACCGATATTCCCCCTTAAAACCCCAACAGAATCGTCTTGGAAACTTCACCGACCTCATTTCCTCTGTGAAGGGAGATTCAACCTCGCCGTCCCGAGCATCCCCCGCATCAATTTTGAAGTTCTCCTCCCACTTGGTCATTTCTTTTCTAAAGTAGACTTTCATGTGGTTATCAGTATCATCATGATGCCTCCCACAGACTTCTTCACACCTGCCGCTCCGAAAACGATGCATGCCCCGACTAGATTCCTAATGATCCCTACCATTATGTCTCATGTCTTCCCCCTACTAAAGTGGGGGCTGTTACTGGATGATTCTGGTAACTATCTCCCCTCTTTTTTTCCCACATATTCCCCACTTGCAAGTCTCTTGATATCTCCACAGACCTCATGCCATAAGGATCTTTCCTCCTGGGTTCTCCATCCCCGCTCATATCTTCGACCCTCTTTCCTTCCGTTATTTTATTTCTCCTCCGGCTTGACCCGGCTTCAAATCTTGCATTGCTCACCTTCTCTATTCCTTCTAGCTTATTCATCACAGACTTCATGAAGGTCTGGTTTTCCTCCCTACCTTTTCTCATGCTTTCCTCCATTCTTACAATCCATTCTGTTGTTGAGCTCTCTGATAACATGTGGTTTCCACCTTCCGTCATCGTCCTACCACGTAAGTTGCTTTTTGTTGGGTCCCCACAGACGGCGCCAACTGTTGACGGGTGATTTTCGTCTCAGGGGCAATAATGGAATACTACTCCCGGGACAATCCTCCTTCAACTGTGAATTTGTTTGGTTATGGGAAACCAAAAGCAAACTTAGCGAAAAGCGAGTAACACACAGATCAACAAAGAGAATTTAACGTGGTTCGGTGGATCGAATCCAACCTACGTCCACGGACACAAAATGGGTGGGATGTTTTATTACTGAAATGTGCTCGGCCGACCTGTTTTATGATCAGTCAGTGTGGAAACCGAGCTATTTATGAGTGTGGTGTTACAAGATAATTCTATTCTTCCTTTGTAATCTCGTTTTTTGGTAATCAATTAGCTAACCCTTACAAATGTGTTTCCCCTCCTATTTATACTAGTAAGGAGGCGGTGTTGTTCCCCTGTCTAGATGATATCACCCATGTGGGCTCATTAATGGAATTTCTTCCCCCAATGCCACTTGGCCGAAAATATCATATCCTCTCATCATTATTCTGTCTCATCACCTTATCTTGTATTCTGCCCTCTGTAAGAATGATGTCTCATCATCTTATCCTGTAAGAATGAGGCGGTGGAAAATATCTCGTCATCAGACCGGTCTTCATGAGGTCGGTCACAATGGTCCTCTGAACTGAGGATGATGCTGCCGATCCGACCATGTTTAACCATCCGTTCTGAAGTGGTCGGTCAAGGGTTACCAGGTGGTCGGCTAATACTGTTTGTGCATGTGAATACGATATCTGGTCGGAAGTATCCCGAAAGTCGGACCGGTATTTAGTGTTTGGTCAAAAGAAGTTCAACCATTGTGGAAGCTGGTCTCCCACATAATACCATTTCTACCCTTGCCGCACTGCTCAAATGCCTTGGTGTCAGAAATCACCATCAACATCTTATTAAGTAATATTCATTGCACAACGCTCCCTTTAAAAATATAAGGGTGGCCTTAGACGAGTTTTTAAAGTATGTGAGAAATTTTTTCGATTTTTTTATTGTATTTGGTATTAATCTAAACAGTTTAAGCAGTGATTAATAGCCGATCGTGGAACAATCCAATTTAACAGTATTTATATCTTCCTTAAATTTATTTTCATAAAAAAAAATAATAATAATTAAAACAATATTGTCAAAAAAGTTTCCTTCTTCCAAAACCTAGTATAAAATACTGCAGTAGTACTACTCATTTGTGCCTGATTTATCATAATTCACAAACAAAACATGTATAAATTCTTCATCATCACAATGAATGTATCATGGATGTGATCCTTTCAATTCTCATCTGGCGACTGTTGTATCAATCATGACAGAGATTGCAAACCGATCAGGTGATAATGATGGTCCCATCAATTGATGCTTTTATATTACTACCACATTTATTTAATTGATTTTCAAGTGGTTTAGATCATTTGATCACATTCGTCTTTTAACTTTCTTTCTGTAAAAAATTGTCTTGAATGCTTCAAATGTTTAGCAATTCACTGAGAACTAGAACATTGAGCTCCACCCAGAAGCCTATAATATGATTTTTTTTTGTCCTTCATTTCCTTTTTTTTTTTCCTTTTATCTGTCTTGCAGACACAAATAATAAGGCGGCCGGTTGAAGAAATAATTATGAATCATGCCTCGACATAGGTGGCATAATATAATCACATATTTGATTGAGTATGTATGAGCTGTGTTATCACTTTCTAGCCTTTTTGTGTAGTGCCCAAATGGTGAGTTATACACACTTCGGATTCTTTACTTTATATTTTGAATTTTTTGTTTGTGGGTTGCATCAACATGTATAAAAAAAAAAAAAACTGAGGATGGCTGATACGATAATGTTTAGATGGGTGTGTATATGAGATAGGAGAGATAAAAAAAAATGAATAAATTAGGAAGTAAGTGAGTGTGGGATTGATTGAGGAGAAGATGAAAGAAATATGATTAAAATGGTTCGATTATGTTCAACGTAGACTTGTAAGTATACCAGTGAGAAAAAAAAACAAATGATGTTGTCTTATGCCAATCGAGATCGAATAAGACATAAATTGACATGGATAGAAAATTTAAATTTTACTAATTTATTGAAACAATGATTCAATGACGTTAGAATATCTATTTAACTAACCTCACTTAAATAGAAAAAGTTTGTATTTAGCTTATTTGATAA
>SKCR01055012.1:0-29247 GCA_019454045.1 Zanthoxylum bungeanum | reverse complement strand
CAAGGTTAGCCTCTAGCAAAACGCCATGCCTACCCAATTCTCCAGAAATATTCTTATTGGAATATAAGATCTATAACAGGCGTAGTATACAGTAGTATAGTGTATACTGATCCAGTATCGGATGATCACATGTAAGGCCTGGGGCTGGAGATGTGTCTGCCCCGTACGATACATATATCGGACATCAAGCAACTAGTCTCTTTGAATCGGATAATCCTGACCTTATCATATTATCCCGATGGTTGCAACCATTATAGAGTACTAGTTCTGTATCCTGCGCGATCATCATCTCCATATGTCTGAAGTGATACTTCCGTCTTGACATCACACCCAATACTCTACGATTCCCGATAAACCTAGAAGAGGTGTACACAGAACCTGTTAAAGCCCTGGACGACCAAAACTAAAGTCTACCGATTGTCGCAAGTACTAGCGATGCAAGTCTCAGGTTAAGACCATATGCACCTACCATGAAGCGGACTCCCATAGACACGCAGACATACTACCAATGGGATTCTGCGGGGTCTATCCAGAGCGAAGCTGTTTTCCGTACCATCGGTAAAACACAACCTCCTACCGCACTTGCATAAGTATCCAATACTCAAATATATGAGAACTATGTTGTTGTGCCCTCACAACACGCACAAGTGCAGTACTAGTCTATTCCGCATTATCGATGTCCAATCTCGATAATACTACGACTAGGGATATTTAATGATTAAACCTTTATGGATTGATACTGTCTCATATCATCTCAATCCGGAATTAATCATAGGGACTTTTACCATTTATATATCAAAGTAAATAAATTACAAAACGGTAAAAGGCAATTTCATTACTACATAGTTAATTTTGTACAATAATACAATATCATTTACAAAATAGTGACGCTATGGGTCATTACTGTCTAACAGCATATTCAACGGTCATAGTTACATGTGAGATTTTCGAGGCAGATGTAATTGCATGTTATTGCCAAAGTTTCAAGTCCAACGGTTACATTTTGCATGTTTATTGCTAAAGGTTTCATCTTCGAAATATTGCATATTTATTGGTGAAAGATGCAAGTTTAATGGTGGAGGTTGCATATTCAATGGTCATAGTTACATGTGCGATTTTCGAGGCAGATGCAGTTGCATGTTATTGCCAAAGTTTCAAGTCCAACGGTTACATTTTGCATGTTTATTACTAAAGGTTTCATCTTCGAAATATTGCAAATTTATTGGTTAAAGTTGCATGTATGATGGTAGAGGTTGCATATTCAACGGTCGTTGTTGCAGGTTCAATTTTCGAGACAGATACAATTGCATGTTATTGCTAAAATTTCAAATCCAATGGTTTTATTTTGCATGTTATTGCTAAAGGTTTCATCTTCGAAATATTGTATATTTATTGGTGAAAGATGCAAGTTTATTGGTGAAAGATGCAAGTTTAATGGTGGAGGTTGCATATTCAATGGTCATAGTTAGATTTGCAATTTTCGAGGCAGATGCAGTTGCATGTTATTGCCAAAGTTTCAAGTCCAACGGTTACATTTTGCATGTTTATTGGTAAAGGTTTCATCTTCGAAATATTGCATATTTATTGGTGAAAGTTTCACGTTTAATGGTAAAAGTTGCATATTCAACGGTCATAGTTACAGGTGCGATTTTCGAGGCAGATGTAATTGCATGTTATTGCTAAAATTTCAAGTCCATTGGTTTTATTTTGCATGTTTATTGCTAAAGGTTTCATCTTCGAAATATTGCATATTTATTGGTTAAAGTTGCATGTATGATGGTAGAGGTTGCATATTCAACGGCCGTTGTTGCAGGTTCGATTTTCGAGACAGATACAATTGCATTTTATTGCTAAAATTTCAAGTCCAATGGTTTCATTTTGCATGTTCATTGCTAAAGGTTTCATCTTCGAAATATTGCATATTAATTGGTAAAAGTTGCATTTTTGATGGTAGAGGTTGAATATTCAACGGTCGTTGTTGCAGGTGCGATTTTCGAGGCAGATACAATTGCATGTTATTGCTAAAATTTCAAGTCCAATGGTTTCATTTTGCATGTTTATTGCTAAAAATTTCATCTTCGAAATATTGTATATTTATTGGTGAAAGTTTCATGTTTAATGGTGGAGGTTGCATATTTAACGGTCATAGTTACAGGTGCGATTTTCGAGGCAGATACAATTGAATGTTATTGCTAAAATTTCAATTCCAATGGTTTCATTTTGCATGTTTATTGCTAAAAATTTCATCTTCGAAATATTGCATAGTTATTGGTGACAGTTTCACGTTTAATGGTGGAGGTTGCATATTTAACGGTCATAGTTACAGGTGCGATTTTCGAGGCAGATGTAATTGCATGTTATTGCTAAAATTTCAAGTCCAATGGTTTCATTTTGCATGTTTATTGCTAAAGGTTTCATCTTCGAAATATTGCATATTAATTGGTAAAAGTTGCATGTTTGATGGTAGAGGTTGCATATTCAACGGTCGTTGTTGTAGGTGCGATTTTCGAGGCAGATACAATTGCATGTTATTGCTAAAATTTCAAGTCCAATGGTTTCATTTTGCATGTTTATTGCTAAAAATTTCATCTTCGAAATATTGCATATTTATTGGTGAAAGTTGCAATTTTAATAGTAGTGGTTGCATATTCAATGGTCATATTTATGCGCCCTATCACAAATATTGAGTGATTTTTTCTTAAAAAATATTTAATTGTTTGTTTTTCAAGTTTAAAATATTTGTTGCATCTTTTAAGGTTGAAAGTTGCATCTTAATGGTGATATTGCATATTGATGGTGTGAAGTTGCATGTATTGGTTATATCTAACAATTACAAATTATTCAATGTCATGTTTATTACTTCGATTCGATCTCGATTTAGTGTATAATGATTATAAGTTAATACAATTCGCTTAAACATCACGAATAATGAGCACAGATTATTAATATTGATATCTATTTATATTTTTCGTTAATTACATATGTTAATTTAGCATGTATACGAGTTTTATACTTATTGTTTTCGCTTACAATTTTTATTCATTACGACTAGGGGTGGCAATTTTTGGTAAGGATTTCGTTTATTTATCTGATTCAATTCGCTTTAAAGCAAATGTGAGTTTCAAACAATGTTTTCGTTTAATCAATGGGTCGATTCGAGTGAAAGCGTTTATTATAGTCATGGAATATGAATTTAACATCATGAATACGTTTATTCGTTACTGAATCGTTTTATTATTTTCTTTGACCAATTATTTTTCAGTTACGATTTGAGTAATTATGGCTAATGGTTCGTATAAATTAATCAATTTTCTACTTATTTATTTATGTAAATATTAAATTCGGTTATAACTAAAAGTAATTCGGATATTGACTAAAGTTAATGAGCATGGAGTAGAATTTGTTATAATTTTTTTATACAATAATTTTTATTTCATATCCCTCATATGAAAAATATTTACTATGAAAATTAATTTTTATTAGTTTTTCGTGTATGATTCGTTTTATTATTTTTTTATCACTTATTGGTATTTTTCAGTTAAGATTCCAGTAATTATGGCTAATTACCTTTGAAAAAAATATTATTTCAGATATTAACTAAAGTTAATGAGCATTGAGGAAAATTTGATTGGACTTAATTTTATAACTAACTATTATAAAATCATGAACGGTAATTTGCATGAAAAGGATTTTTTATTAATTACAAAAGATTAGAATTTTTTTTAATTATATTTTTTGCCTTAAATTTTATAATTTACTTAATTTAATGACCATTTACTCCCACATTTGTGAGATGGGCTTCTCAAAAATAAAATTAGGCCCAAATACATAGCATGTATTTTGTGTTTTTGTATTTTTATTTTGACTAAAAAGGTGAAATTGGTAAGAGATAACTGAGTAAGGAGTTTCCACTCCTAAGACGTATCTCAAACCTAATTCGAAACAAGTTAATTTTTGTTTATTTCCTTTTGAATTATTTAATTTGTAAATTCTCCATAAAATTGACTAAAATGAATCTTCATATGCTCAGTTGACAGATATTATCAACATACATGGTAACATACGGACATGAGCTGAAATTGAAAAGTTTGTAATATTCAGTGCTCTAGTTTAATTGGAGGAAGCATCTCAAAAAAAAAAAAAAAAACGTCTGAGATCCGAGTTATTAAGTCTGTAAGGGTGTTTTGACACCTAGTGCCCTAAAACCAACTGGTTTGGGAGTCATTGGCCCAAAGCTCGCTACATGGATCAAAGATGCTGCAAAAATATATATATCTGAAGTCTGAGTAATTAAGTCTGTAGGGGTGTCTTAACACCTGGTGCCCTAAAGCCAACTTGTTTGGGAGCCACCGACCCAACACTCGTTACATAGATGGAAGATATTGTATATAAATAAAAAAAAAATCAAAGAAAAAATCAGAAAAATGAGAAAAATTATTCCATTGCTACCAAAAGGTGTTAAATCTGATAGAATTTTAGGACAAAAATATTACTCTCTTATCAACTGCACTTATGACTGTTGTGGGCAAAAATGAGTTGTTTAATATTTTGTTGGCTGTGTATATGAAGAATGATAAAAATAATCGGAGAATTTACTTATTCTGTAATTTAGAATGAAACAAAACAACTATTGACTTGGAGTAGAAGTTTCACCTGATTAGTCACTAATTTCTTTATTCTATTTTCTCTTGTCTTTTTGCTTTTGTGTGCATTAGTTTTATTATCTTTTTACTTTTGTAAAACATTTGTGGGTATCGTTGCTGTAAGCCCTCACGAGACTACAACTCGTCCACTAGGGACACCTAGGGGTTTAAAGGCTTGTTGCATATGCTAAATGCAACAGTGATCCCTACGAAAGTGGCCTATTTTAATTTTAATTTTATTTTGTTGTTTTTCTCGAGGACTAGCAAAATGTTAGGTTTGGGGGTGTGATGAGCGGAAAATATATCAATATTTACCGCCCCTTTAACTTAATATTTTGTTTAGTATCTCGGGTTTGATGAACGTTTTGATGTGTTTTAGTTTATTTTGCAAATAAAATAATATCGGGTCTCAATGAAATCATTTAAGATGAAATATGGGTCAAATAAGGGCAATTATTGGACTTGATATTTTAATTTTGGAGATTGGAAACTTGAAAGGGCGTTTTGACGAAGTGTAGTTTTGGAAATTCCAGTTTTGCGTATCTGTCGTATTTTGGGCATAACTTTTTACTCAGATATCGGATTGAGCTAATTCAAGTTCCAGATTAAAGAAGACTCAAATATCTACAACTTTAAAAGACAAAATAATTTCGAATTCTGAATATTTCATGCCCGAAATTGATGAACCATCCAGAAGTGTGTAGTGTGTAATTATTAAAGTCACTTTCAATCATTTTCAAAGCAAAAAAATAAATTAATAAAAAAAAAAAAATTATCAAATCATCACCAAACATGATAAGAGATTAGTGGAGCAATTAATAATGGATTTGTGGAGCAATTAGTGGAGCAATTAATAATTGATTTGGTGGATGATTTGATGGAGGCAAAATTTTGCCTATAAATACCAAGCCATTTCATTTTTAAAATTCATACTTTCTTCTAAGGAATTCCTTAAGAATACTAAGAAGATTGTATCTTGTTTGTTTATTTACAGCTTTCAGTAATTAATTTTCGTTTTCGCACTTTCTTTTCTTTACTTTTCAGTTTTTACTTTCCGCAATTTACTTTTACGCACAGTACTTTTCTTTATTTAATTTTCAGTTTTTACTTTTCAGTAATGAGGAGGTAACTCCCCTTTGCTGGGGTAAAAGGTAAAACTTTTATTACTAATATTTAGATTAATCTCCCTTAATTATAATATAAACTAGTTAAAACCTGACTTAACGAGGATACCGCCATATTAGTCGGTTGGTAATTATTTAAATTGGTTTTAACCTGACTAAACTGGATACCGCCTGATTGGTCGGTTGGTAATTAATTATTAATTTAACTTAATCTGGATACCGCCTAAATGGCTGGTTGGTAATTATCATGCAAAGTTAATATATATATTAAGGGAGATATCTAAAATAGAAGTAATAAAAGTGGATCCTTTTACCTCAACATTTTCTTTTATTGTAATTTTACTTTATTTACTTTTCAGCAATTTACATTTCAGCAATTTACTTTTTAGCAATTTACTTTCAGCATTTACTTTTCCGCATTTAATTTTCAGTATTTAATTTCAGCATTTACTTTCAGCATTTACTTTTCAGCATTTAATTTTCAGTATTTTACTTTATGTCTTTTATTTTATTTAAGTTTTTTTTACTACCCGTAAATATGTGTCGTAACTAAGCCAATTATCTGGGGTTGTGATGAAATCCATATCACCGGTTTATAAAGGGTCAAATTATAGTTGGGGTAATTTAAAGGTTTACTTATTAAGTCTTAAGCTTAATGCTTCTTGTTATCTGATCACCAATAAGATTGATGTGGTAAATCTAAAATGAACTAGACATAGGGATTTTAGGTTTCAGCCTTAGACTTAATAGCCCACGATCTTCCTTGAGGATAGATAACCCTTTAATAGATTTCCTTACAGGATAGACATATACCTGTCGGGCGGGGGTAGCCATAATTGGAACTTAAACTTAATGAATCCAGATAATTTGGTTGACATAGACATATGGTTCAATTGGGTTAAACTGGGTATTTACGTCTGACCATCGACAGAGGCTTTTGCATAATTTAGTGTTCCATGTTAGTAAACTGATTTATTACACAAACATAAAATAACCACTTCATCTTTAAAATGATATTGGAAGAAATCACAACCCTAGATAGTTTTTAATATTGAATTTTTTAATCTAAAATTTGGGTATTTTTTATTTGAGCATGATTTGATCAAATTGTTTGTTTGAGTATGCTTAGATAATGTTAACTTAGAGTTGTTCATGATCAATTTGATGAAAAATTAATTGGATTAATTTTCCCCAAATATTGAGGGTTGGCCGAATTTAGCATGAACCCTAATGTCATGGTGATTTTGATTTTAAGCCATTGGATGTGTTTAGAATATATTGGATATATTGATTTGTTATTTAATTGGATTGAAATAAAAATCGGATATAAAAATCCCTTAATTGTTGTGACCTATAAAGCATGTAAATGAGTTGATTTTGTTTCAATAATGTTGGACATGTGTTGAATATAATAATGCATGGTTAATTAATTAAATTGATGTTTTGGAAATGTTAATTTAAATAATTAATTAGTGCAATACACTTTAATTAATTAAATTATGATTTTGGAATATTAAAATTTAATTAGTTAGGCTTAATTTGGAATTGGGCTAAAATTATTGTATTTAGGCCTAATGGGCTTGGTTGGGCCAAGTTGGTTTAGGACAATTGGATTGGATCCAAATTTGGTCTAAACCATTATATTAAGTCCAAATATAATATATGGGCCTTTAAATAATTAATTGGGCATAATGGGCCAAAATTAATTTTGTGGCAAAAGGTGATTCCTTATTGGGCTTTGGTTGCCAACGTCCATGCCTTGATAAATTAATTGAAAGTCCATTGGACTTTAATTAAATTGACATTTGATGTTAATTGGGCTTTGAGACCTATTAAAATTAGATTTAGAATTTAAGTCGTAAAGGCACATTATTAAAGTGTAATTATTTAATTTGAAATTAAATATAGAATTTGTATTGAATACAAATTAATTGGATTTAAAATTTTAGTTCGATATAATTCAAGAATATGGACTTTGAGTAATTATTATTAAAACGAGTTGGACTCGCGCAAATCAAATCGTTGTTTGAACATTGGATGATCATTTAATTCAAAGATTAATTAATTGGATTAGATTGATTGAATAACATGCTTTGTGTGAATACATGGATGTGTTGTATAAATAATGTATATCGGATGGATATTAGAAGGGTGAGGGCAATTTTGAAAATTATTGTAATAAATTTAGAATTTATTAAATTGGACCTGCGCGTCCAGCCTTTATCTCTCGATTCTTTGTAATTCTCATCTCACCAATTCCCCTCAATGTAATGAGGTTTCTTTGATGTATTATGTAATTGGGTAGAAGTATGAATTGTGCTAACCAGGGAGAGGAAAGGGAGTGATTTGTTCTAGGAACAATTTGTGAGATATCCATCCGCATATCATTATTAATTTATTTACCGCGCCTTACTATGCTTTTAGAATGCATGCTTAAGGGTGTATGATGAGACCTAATCAAAGATAATAAATTTGTTGCCAATTTACGCAAAAAAAACCCTCAACAAATATTAAGTGTTTTCCTTCCATTGAGTGATTCATTCTCGAGATCCAAGATTGACACTGGTTTGTTGGCCAAAGTCAAGACCTTTGTCCATCGCTGATGTGTTTGAATCATGAAGGCTTTGTTCTATATCGTATGCCTTGGGCAAGTTGTGATTTGTTGGCCAAAGTCAAGGTCACTTCTTGTACATCGGCCTCGATTACGAAGTTTTCCCACTGTCAGTGGGTCACGCTTAACTAAAATCATTAAGCTTGTTGAGCCAAAGCCAAGGCTTAGTTGATTTAGAGGAAAATGTTAGGCAATATATTGGATATATTGGCATATATTGGATATATGTTTCGGACTTGGAAGTCCACCTACTGGATCTAGGAATTGGATGGGATCCAATTGCTCTTAGATATCTACCTAGTTAAATTTTGTACAACTTGTTGGCCAAAGTCAAGGTTGTGTATCTTTTAACGGGATCCTAGCCCACTAGGAAACTAGGTTTCCCGAGTACTCCACAGAGGGTTAGAGGCTCGCCGAAAAATAGTGGGAGGCAAGTATTAAATTTACAATTTCATTTAGATACTTGCCAATACGAGCTCATTTCAATTTTTCGTCATTAAAAGTTTTTAAATATATTAGTTGGACTAATATTCAATTGTTGTTTTAATTGAACAGTTGGGCTGTATACAAACTAGTTCATTTATAGTTGATTATATAATTGGATTATAGTAATCAATATATTTGAATTAACCAATCAAATAGTAGTTGATTATATAGTTAAACTATAGAAATCATTATATTCGATTGTACCAGAAATCATCGATTGGATAGTTGGACTATTGGAATCAAGATAACTGAAAGATTAGCATTTAAAACATAATCCTGGGTGAAAATATCTGTAAACGGCTTCAATTTTCAATTGGGAACAGAACCTGAGATAGTCCTGGGAACCGTGAAGTTACTTTATTTGACAGAGTGACATCTCGCCTGAGCCCGGATTTGAGGAAATAGTGGAGCGTGAGCTTTGGAAAACTCATGGTGATGATAACTTTAGTGCTCATCTGTTATGCTTGCCGCAATGATTCCTTAATTTCATTTTCAGAACTAAGGATTAGATCCTTATAGTATGATATTGAAATTGAAAGATCTTCATAGATCTATCCTTAAATCTTAGAAGTACGAATTGCAAAAGATGCTCTTTCGCTCGCGTATGTCAGAGGGTACATCTGACGAGCATTAGGTGTCGCAGATGATTGCTGTCATCGATCAGCTAGGTTAGCTGGGCATTACCTACGTGGCCGAGACTTCCAAAGATTTGATCTTATAGTTTCTACCCGAATGCTGGGGCAGGTTCATTATGAAACAAGAGAAAACTTTTGGAGAGTTGATGGCTATACTCAAGGAGGCAGAGCCGGAGCTTCTAAAAGGGGCAAAGGCAAAATCGTCACAGTCTTCTGGAAAGACAAAAGGATATATCCCAAGATGTCTGCCTAAACTGTGGCAAACGGAGTCACTGAAGCGTGATTGCCGTATGGACAAGGCAGACATGAAGGAAATGAAGACGGAAAAAGGGTCTGGCTTCAAGTATATTTGTTATAAACATGTCCACAACTGGTTTTAAAATTGGATTTTAGATACTGGATGTGGTACATAAATATATGTACTGATCTACGGGATCTACTAATTAGCAGGAGACTGGCTTCAGTTGAGATCAACCTACGAGTCAGAAACGGGACAAGAGTCGTTGTTTTAATCGTAGAAACCTAAGTTTTGGAACTGCCCTTTGGGCATGTACTTAAATTAGGAAACTGTTATAATGTACCTAGTTTGACTAGAAACATTATCTCTATATCTAGTATAACCCGTTGCGGGTATACCTTTATATTCTAGAACACTATGTGTTTTGTTTATAAGGATGATATTGAGATAAACATATTAGATGTGAATAACAGTATTTATATTTTGAATATAAATGAAACTCAAACATATAACATGACAAACAAATAGCTCAAACTGAATTAATCAGATGAGACTTATTTGTGGTATTATTGTCTGGGACACATTAATAAGACTCGTATATCCACACTTTTGAAGAGTGGGTGCTATGATGGATTTGATTCTAATTCAAATGATGTCTACGAATCTAGTTTGTTAGGCAAAGTGCCTAAAACACCTTTTACTTGGTAAAAAATGCAAATGCCACCGATCTGTTAGCCCTCGTTCATAGTGACGTAAGTGGGCCCATGTATAGCTAGGCTAGAAGTGGATATGAATACTTTGTATCCTTTACGGATGTGGCATCGCGTTACGGTTTTGTGTATCTTATGCAACACAAGTCAAAAACTTTTGAGTAATTCAAAGAGATTTGACACGAAGTAAGAAGACAGACCGGTTAAAGTATTAAAAACATTACGGTCGGACCATAGTGTAAAATACTTAAACATATAAGTTTCAAGATTACTTGAAAATGTATGGTATTCTTTCACGGTGTGTCCAAACAGAGAAACCGAACTTTGTTGGACATGGTAAGGTTAATGATGAGTCGCTCTAAGCTACTAATTTCCTTCTGATGATACACATTAAATAGTGCAATACTTATTTTGAATAAGGTTCCATAAAAATCTGTTAGACAGACTTCATATTAGATATGAACAGGAAAGAAACCGGGTTTTCTCATTCCTGAAGATTTGGGAATGCTGGACATATGTTTGGATGATACCAAACTAGAACCCAAATCGGATAAGTGCCTAATTTGTGGGTTGTCCTAGGGAAACCAAAGTATAGTACTTATACAACTCACAAGAGAACAATGTAATTATTGCTCTCCATCCAATTTTCCTAAGAGGAATACCTATATGCAGTGGTAAGTGTGAGGAAAGTAAAACTCGATGAAAATCGGAGTAATACTGTTCCAGGCACCGATTCTTTAACGAAACATGAACAGTTCATCAGGGATGAAACTATACCATAATCTTCGAATACATAAGAACCGCGTAGATCGGAGAGAGTCAGAAAACAACCTAGGAGGTATGGGTTTCTGATCTCACATCATGTAGATGTCAATCTTATTAAGGAAAACTGAACCAACTACGTATGAGGAATTGATACAAGGTATTGACTCCTTTTATGGAAAAGTGCCATTAAGTCCGAAATGGATTACATGTATACCAAATAAGTTTAGACAATGGTTTATGTACCAGAAGGCATTGTGCCTATTGGTACTAAATGAGTCTTCAAAGAAAACATACATGGATGGCAACATACAAATGTACACAGCTAGGCATGTACAGAAAGGGTATCGTCAACGACATAGTGTCGACTAAGACAAAACTTTTTCACCTGTTGCCATGATTAAATCCATTCGGATAATGCTTTGGGCATATGGAGTCACAATCAGGCCAATCCAGATGATGGTCACTCGATTGATGTTAAGAACATCATTAAGTATCTTAGATGAACTAAGGATGCTTTCTTAAGTTATGGAGAATGAGAACTTGAAGTGACAGGTTTCATCGTTGCAAGTTTCCTAACCGACAAAAACGACTATAAGTCGTAATAAAGGTACTATATAGTTTGAATAACGGAACAGTGAGCTGGAAATCTTCCAAGCAAGATACTGTTGCCGAATAAACAACAAAAGTGGAATATTGTTGCAGCTGAGGCAGCAAAAGAAGCGATTTTGGATCTATAAAATTCCTAATTAGATTAGTAGTAATTATGTTAGCAGCTGAGCTAGGCTACAGAACAGGCTAAAAAATCATGGTCTCATCAATGATCCAAATATGTACTTCGACTAATTCATCTGATTCGTTCGGATCATACATCGTGGCGATGTGATGATCCAATAAAACGCATCAGATGATAATGTTGCAAATCCGCTAATGAAAGATGTTTCTCAGTAGAAGTTTGAGCGACCCGTACATAGTTCAGGTGTAGGACACTTTAGTGATTGGCTATAGGCCAAGTGGGAGATTGTTGGACAATTATGACCCATAGCATCACTATTTGTACAGAATATGGTGTTGTTGTACAAATAAACTATGTGACAAAGGAAATTGCTCTTTTATCATTTGTAATTAGATTACCAAGATATATAAATGATAAAAGTTTATATGATTAGTACCGGATTAGTAATATATGAGATAATATTAATCCAATAAGGTTTAATCATTAAATATCCATAGTCGTAGTATTATCGAGACTGGACATCGATAATGCGGAATAGACTAGTATTGCACTTGTGCTCGTTGTGGGAGCATAACGGCATAGTTCTCATATATTTAAGTATTGGATACTTATGCAAGTATGATAGGAGGTTGTGTTTACCGATGGTATGGAAACAGCTTCGCTCTGGATAAACCCCTCGGAATCCTATTGGTTGTATGACTATGTGTCTATGGGAATCTGAATCAGGGTAGGTGTATTTTGTCTTAACCTGAGACTTGCATCGCTAATACTTGCGACAATCAGTATACTTTGGTTTTGGTCATCCGGGGCTTTATTAGGTTATGTGTACGCCTCTTCGGGGTATACTGAGAATCGTAGTGTATTGGGTGTGATGTCAATATGGAAGTATCACTTCAGTCATATGGAGATGATGATCACACAGGATACGGAACTAGTACTCTTTAGTACTGCAGTCATCGGGATAATATGACTAGGTCATGATTATCCGATTATAGAGACTAGTTACCAGAGATCCGATATATGCTTCGTACGGGGAAGACACAATTCCAACCCTAGGCCTAGGATGTGATATCGATACTGGATCGTAATACGCAATACTACGTATACTACGCCTGACATAGATTACATATTCCTTAAAAGAATATTTCTGGAGAATTGTGTAGGCACGATGTTTTGCTAGAAGCCAACTATGTCTTGTAAATCGGTAAAAACGTGGTATGGGGTACGCACGTATTCGGATAGTCCGATAACCGGATTTACTACCAACATATCCAGGGATCTCATGAGTCGCTTCCCGAAGATTCATCGATGACGTTTGACTCGAACAGAATTAATCTGGGATTAATTATGAGAGAGAGAGAAAATTAATCTAGGATTTATTACGGCAAGAATTTATCTGGATAAAATTCTATTAAAAGAGAGAGAACGATTAATTTAGAATTAATTGATAAAATAATATATTCGATATATTAAATGAAATTAGATTTCATAACGGAATTAAAATTGGATTTTAATTCGGGCAAACGAATTAATTTGGAATTAATTCGCGAGCGACTTTAATAGTAATTTTACTAGGCATAATTATTTACTTAAATTTGATTTAATTACGTCGCAACGGAAAATTCTTTAATTCGGAATTAACGAACCTGAGCCCGGAATGTGTTTGCGGGCCTACTCGGATTTTGAATCAAGTGGGACCCACAAGTCACATCACTAGTCAACTTTGTCACTTTAGGTTGATGAAAGTTGTTAGTAGTTGATTGTGTGTAAAACACACAAGTGTGAAAGGCTTGAAAGACTTTTACCAAACTTTGATTTTGTATATGTCTTTAATTTTTTGAAAATTAAACAAGTCAACACAACTTCTTCTCTCTCTTTTTCCTTCACTTGGGCGTGAACTTCATGCATTTTTCTCTCCCTACTTGGCTTGGCCGAGAGTTTCAAAGAACAAAGGAAGAATTGTTGCAATTTTTTCAAGTGCTAGCACACTCAATGAATCATACAAAGGTGTTAGGGAAACTATTCTCATGAGTTTGGAATTCATTCAACAAGCTTGGAAGCTCAACATACATCAAAGAGATGAGCTTATAGAAACTTCTCAAAGGAAAAGTTTTGAACTCTACACCTACATCCAAGCCGATCAAAATGAGTATTTTCGCTACTTTTTTGGGTATTCTTATGATTTTATGCTTAATGATCTTGGAATTTGTTCTTAGAGAACCCAACCACGAACCTATGGATTTAACAGATTACTAATTTCACATTGAATACTTATGCTCTGTACATAGAACTTACGGATCCTATCTTGATACACACAGGATATCCTAAGGATCATTCCACACCCAACGAACAGACAAAGGTCTAATCTAAATAGATCGGTGATGTGACTGCCATCAAAGTGTGGAGGATACCTCATACATCCACAGTTGTACCTCAAGTCAAAGGATCACTATACTCACTCAACCCGAGAAGATTCCTATTGACGGTGGTATACCATCTATTAGAAAATCTTCGATGATTCGTTCAGTGTTTATCCAAATAAACACCAACATGTTTATACAGGTCTCCCTAGACTCATGGTTCATTGGGATAAACCATCGGACCAAGTCTCGATATACGACATGTACTAGTCTCAACGGATTTTACTAACCGACCCGTTTTAGTAAATCTTGACCAATAATTTTATTTGATAATATACTTCCAGTTGTGACACTTCCCAATGTCAATTACAAACTACTTTGTAATTGTGCACTACATTATATATTATCGGATCTTTGTCCAATATATACATATCATTAAATCCTATTTAGTTTCAATCTAATCGTAATTAGACCGAATATATACATAAAAGCAAGAATTATTACCATAAATAAGTAATATTACGGAAAAATGAATTATTTGTATTCATGAATCGGACATGAATACGATCCGGATTAACACTCCGAGCACCAACCCTAACAGGTGTCCATCGATATAGTCACTACATATGAATTGACTCTTCACGAGTATCTCATAATTAGAGCCGGGTCATAATGTCTGTTATACCCTCTAATTATTTCTACCTTAAGTATTATTGATTCTCTAATAAACGATTTATTCATAACCATTATGAATTTTAATCTTTCTATTCGTAATAGAAAGACTTGAGCGCCTTAACCGTTCAAGTACCGAATCAACCCTTAAGGAATATACTCCTCTACTTCTCACAAGAAGGAGTGAACTCCATATCTATGTAAAACGTTCTCAGGTACACAACAGACCATGCCCCAAAAGTACGTAGCTATTGGTCGGGATTGCTATACCAATCTCACCTTTGTAAATCAAAGGACATAGCCTACTATGCAGGAGTTCGTAGTACACTCAGGATTAAGATCAATCCATATATGACCATCTAGTAGATCGATCCATAAATGATTTTCTTTGTTTAACGGATATTATAAAAAAGTCATTTACATTTGGGTCCAGTCCTATATGATCACATCATACAAGGTGCCTTCATTCTCATGTCTCTACATGGACGATCCCGGATCAAGGTCGCCCTACAAATATAGAATGGACCGTAGCTATAGATAAACCACAAATAAAGTACCCACTTTGTTTGCTCTCTATGGACTATTTAAGATTACTAACTTCAGACTTAAATCCTCTTGTGTATGACACTCATACACTAAGTCTAAAGGCATATAAGTAATCTAGAGTAATCAAGATAATTTACAATATGCAAAATTTAAACAAACAATTTGATAAATGAATAATGCATCATTATTTCATAACATATAAAATCGTTTACATTACATGAAACTCTTGGGCATATATCCCAACAGTTATGCTCTGGAAGACCGGCATATCGGCCTCTGAGACTGGAATACCGGTCTCAGACAGAGAGTAGGAGCAGTATTTTACTTTTTCTATAAATTGAGCCCCAATTTCATTTTTGCAAAGTTACTGAACCACCATACATTTTATTCTAAGGCCAAAATAGAGAGTTTAACAAAACCTTCATCAACATACACTCTCATACTCAAGCTCACACACTAAACCTTCATATCATTTATAGTGAGCTTAGAAATCTTGGGTTAGCAATGCAAACTTAAATCTTATTATCATTTGTGAGTGCTCAAGTTGTACTTTAAACTTCCATATTCAAACACTTGGTTGGGAAATCATTTTGTCAGTGGGCATACTCAAAAGGTGATTTGCAAAAGGTAATGAGTGAGCCTAGGAATAAATATCATATGGTGTAAATAGTTTTTTCCATATAATTTCACCAAAAGTAACTCAGACTGCACTTTTAGTGGCGAAAATTTCGCCACTAATAGTCCATTTTTTGGCCATTGAATCTAATTACTTTTAGTGGCGAAATAAAATTTCGCCACTAAAAATGTTCTTCAGTGGCGAAAAAATTGACTTTTACTGGCGAAATTTTTGCCCCTAAAAGTATAATTTTAGTAGCGAATTAAATTTTCGCCACTAATACCTTTTGTGTCGCACTTTTAGTGGCGAAATATTTTCCACTAATAGTTTTAGTGGCGAAATTATAGCTTTTAGTGGCAAAAATTTTCGCCACTAAAAGTCAATTTTGTTGTAGTGTTAGTAGCGTGAAATCAAAAAGATTTATATTTCCGCAATATTACGCCATAACCCAATACATCCCCCCTCTCTCTCAGGTATCGAGATTATCATTGGTTGTGCGCTTGTAGGTGATTTCAACCCTTTGTGTTGCAAGGGTTGTAGGCTAATTCACTCTAAAATACAATAAAACTTAGAAATTTAACACAATACTTGTTGAATTTCTACTTGAGATCTTTTTATATGAAAGTTATTATATCTTATGATCAACTTTTGTGCCCTATATATATACAATCAAAATTTGCCTCCAAAAGACGTATCTTTTTTCATGTTTTTTTGTAACAATATTTCATTGTTGCGCAAATGACAAGACATTGTCACGCAATATGCACGGACTTCTTATTGACGTGACAATGAGTTACTATTGGCGTGACAATATAAGTCAGATAGCCCTTTTTCCATCAGCGTCTCATTGTCACCCAATGAGTAATCATTGTCACGATAATATTAGCCAGAATGCATCTTTATATCTTTACTTCTCATTGTCGCGCCAATGAATATTCATTGTCGCGACAATGGAATGCAAAATGTCTTTTGTTGCATGAAATGAGTTATTTCGGTTAACTTTACCTTTGAATTTCATTTTACCTTTTTGGGGTATTGCCCCCGAGCCCCACGGGGGGTGCTACCCCCTCGACACACCGCTATCTTTTCGGGAAGATCGAACCTGACAACCTGTCCGAATATGTCGATCCCCGATAAATCAACATGTATTTATGTTATTCATATAACATCTTACATTGATAAGCTGTTTTTATATTATACCAATTTGACAACAAATATTAATTTCCTATAGATTAGTTTTTGGTCAAATGAAGCTATATATCTTTTCCCTTATCAATTATATTATGACAAACAAAACTCTCTCTACATATAATCTCTCTGCCACAAAATTAATAAATGAGAAAGTCTTCGTTCAATGGTTGTAACGTATAAATATATTTTACCATGTAGAAATTTTTTTCATTTGTGGATGTCCGTACATTTTAAAACGTAAATTTATGACTAAACAAAATTGTAAAAATAGATTAAATATTGTTAAATTATAGCTAAACACTGTTTTTTGCTCTCAAATATTGCTTTTATTGGTTTAGAAAATTATGCATATTAACTAACTTCTATTGGTTTTTTTTAGTAAGTGGAAACAACAATCAACCCTCTAAATTAGCTTTTAGCAATATGTATCGAAAGAACACCAAAAACGTGTATAAAAAGTGAGAGTCATAAGGGATCCGAAGCCAAAGGCAATTTCAAAGCTTCCTAAAACAATAGTTGTCTAAGTATAGATGCATTATCTCGAGTTTGAAGCCCTATTAACAGAGCTTTTTACCAACATTTCGCATTTCCATAGCTGAACTTTTATTTGAATAATAGAAATGGCCCCCTCAATCTCCATCGTCCTTGGCCTTTCATTGCTTTTCAACGTCGTTTCGGCTGTGGTCGAGGAGGGTATGATCCTTTTCTTTCTTTCTTCTCTTTTTTAGTTAAATTTGAGATTCATTTCCCGCTCACATCATATAGTTGAGGAACTTTTATTTTTATTTACATAATTTTAGATGGTCATAGTTTTAATCTGTATTTTAAAAAATATGGACCTTTAACTAATATGTTCAAAATTATTTTATTTTATTTTTAAGCAGGGGTTGCTGAAGTGAGATTTAGTTACACAGGATCAAACGGCCCTAAGAACTGGGGACAATTATCTCCAAATTTTGCACAATGCTCAACAGGAAAAACTCAGTCTCCAGTGAACATCATTACAAACCAAACTATCCTCAACGAAAAGTTGACACCATTAATCAAGGATTACTCTGATGCAAATGCTACTCTAATTAATTCAGGCTACGTTGTCGGGGTTCGTGTCTGAAAATTAATATTCACAATAGTTGTTACTTTTGTTGTAGATTTTAAAAACACTCAGTATGTATGTAGATATCTTTTTGTGATGTTGGTTTCTTGTAAAATATGGGATTGCAGATACATTATGAGGAAAAGGCTGGAGAGTTGACCATAGATGGAACGAAATATCACTTCAAACAAGCACATTGGCATGCTCCTTCTGAGCACCAATTAATGGAAACAGGTATCCTCTGGGGTTCGTGATAATGATAGATTGTCTCCTTATCTTAATTAAGAAACTAAATATCATGCTTTCAATTAACAGGTTTGCTGCTGAGCTCCATCTTGTCCATGAGTCTGATGAACTGGAAATCGCAGTAGTGGGAATCCTCTACAAATATGGTGAACCAAATCCTCTGGTTGGTCGGGTACGTAACGTATAAATCACTTTCATTCTCCATAATATAATCATGTGTTTTCTTTATTATTATTTTTGTAAGTAAAGACCTTAATTTATTAAGATGACTTGTTATACATATATATATATATATATATATATATATATATCACTATAAAAATGCAGTTAATGCCTTACTTGCCTAAGCTGAACCACGAGAGCTGCAAAAGCAAACCAAAGACTTCAAATGTTCCTGTTGGTATCGTGGATTGCAAATACGTGAAGCAAGCTACCCACAAATTCTACAGATACAAGGGTTCTTTAACTACTCCTCCATGCTCCGAAAACGTCATCTGGACCGTACTTAGCGAGGTATCTATTTTTTGTAACGAGTGTGATAGTTCCAGCTTTTTGTGTTAATTTGAAAAATGTGCAGGTGAGATCAATAACGAAGGGACAAGTAATGGCTCTAAGGAAACCATTGTGCTCAGATTGCTACTTCAACTCAAGGCCAGTGCAACCTCTGAACGACAGGAAGATCGAATTATTCAACGCAAGATTGGGCAACTCGACTGTCTAAAAAATGGATCATCCAAAGGGCCAATTTAACAAGTCGCCGTCGATAAAAAAAGCCAAATTATTATGTATTTTGTTTCACCTGATTATGATTTTTTTTATGTCTTGTCCTGAACTGTTTTTCATAGACTTTTATTTATTTATTAATTTATTTATTGTTTAAGAAATAGTAGCGAAAAAAAGCCTATTGATTTGAAAAATGATAAATATATAAAATAGTGATAAAATGGTAACAAATTTAAACAAAAAATATCCATATTATGTGTTAAAACTAGTTTTTTAACGTAAAATACCGGTAGTTCGTGATTAATTTTTATTTCCCTTTTTATACAAAAATACAATGAAATTACCTATAAGAACACAACAAGCAATATCTATATACCCAAGAGAGTGGTTGAATTGGGTAATGATCTGAACATGTGGAAATAAAATATCTTGCCGATTTTACGCTACTAAGCTAGTAGTCTTACTAATTAAGTTTAGTGTCCAATTTACAATTAATACTCCCAACAATAAATTTCCTCAATGATAAATAATATGGAATTATAATGTAAAGCTTGCAATGAATTAAAGAGATAGGGTTACAAAAATTGACGCCGAATTTATAGTGGCTCAGCCAACAATGCCTACGTCCACTCCTCTAAGCCGCACTTGAAGCTTTCCACTAAGTTGAATCCACAACTTACATCGAGTTTTTCGTGGCTCACTCGCAACCAAGAGTTTTGTCCCCTAGGTTCACTCCAAACCTTTACACAAGAGATTTACAATGGCTCACTCTCAAACCATTACAATTAGTTTTGTTCCTAGGCTTAATCACAACATTTACACAAATTATCCTTTTGAGTATACTCTCAACAAGAGATTTTCCAACCACAAGTATTTAAGATATGAAGATTAAAGTACATCTTAGGTACTCACAAAAGGTAAAGAAGATTCAAGATGTGAGTTGCTAACCCAAGTATTTCAAGCTCACTAAATGTGTATGAATGTGAGGTGTGTGAGCTTGAATTATGAAGAGAGTGTATGATAAAGAAGATTTAGTAAACTCTCAATATTTGCCTTAGAGAAAATTATATGAAGGTGCAAGAAGTAGACAAAAATGAAATAGAGACTTAATTTATAGAGAAAATGAAAGCGGTCCCTATTGTTCGCACTGAGGTCGATATGCCAGTCTGCAGAGGTCAGTATACCGGTCTGTCAAAATAATAGTTATAAAATATTACCGTTTGATACCGGTAAGTGCAACAACAAACCGAATTACTAACCGGTATGGATTATACTTATTCTATAGAGCATGTAAAATAAGAAGGTTGACCGGTATGAATGTCGATATGCTCTAGATCAATTCCAGTAACTGTGCAAACTCCACACTGACCGGTATGAGGGACCGGTATGGAGTAGCTCGGTTCTAAAGGCAATGAAAAATTGCTCAAAGTATAACAGGGTTACCAGTATGTCGTTGTTGGAGACCGGTATGTCCGCCTCAGTGCAGAAAATAAAGGATTCGAAAGTTGAAAATATTTTGCACATGACCCTAATGCATCTATATAAATGTGCATATGTCCTATGATCTTAGTGACACGCTCAAAAAATGGTTCCTTACTCTCAAGTATAAGAGTGTCGAAGTAATAAAATAACTCGGTAAGTCTGGGATCGATCCACAGGGAATAAATTTAAAAAGATAAATAATATTCAACTAATAAAATAAAAAACAATAAAATAAAATAGTGTGGTTATGTGATCCACTCTTGATATTTCAAATATAAAATAATCTTTACTTTTATAAAATATAAATTATAATTATTTCTCAATCAATTATTTCATAATTATCAGGTATTAATTATGTCAACACATGTGATCCGTCATGTCGATAATTAGTCCTACCAAGATATTAAATATGCCAAAACCTATAAAGCCAGTCATAAAGGCGGTGATATCATTTGTCTATAACAAGTCTAATAGGTATCAATTATGCCAAATATATAAAACCAGCCATATAGGCGGTAGCAAAATTTGTCAATAATTAATCCAGATCTTTGATAGTCCATTCTCTCTCATTTATAGGATTCAAGTATTATCTATGTCAATCGAGGAATGTCTACAGCTATTTAAGAGTCCTAAATAAACTAGACAGAGTGTGAATTTTATTTGAGAAATTATCACAATTTATAAATTATAATATAAATAAAAATTACATATATTTTCATACCAAGAATTTCACCATTTACCCCAACATGATAAAAATTAGCAGAATAAGATATAAATAAAAACACTCATAATTTTATTAATAAAATAAAAATAAATTACAAAAGGAAAAAAATACACACAAGAGCTTATCCCACAAAGTATCAGAAAGACCTGTGGAAATTTTGATGCCTCTCTAAGGTGTTGAGCACCTCTGTTTATAGAGGTGCTCGACACCTCTCACTTGTAATTTGAAAAAAATCACTCATTTTTCATTTTTTTTTTCTTTTTTTTTTTTGTCTTTACATGTTTGCCAAAGTATGCAAATTTATTTGCATGCTTTGACAAATCCTCCACCTTTCGGGGGAAAGGTGGAGTAATTTTATCTTATTTTATTTGTATTTATATTTTTTGTCTTTTCTTGTTTGTTTGTGTTTTTTTAATAATTATATATAATACACTTTAGATATTTCATCAATTTTGGCCTTGATAACTTCAGAATTAGAAACTCTTGCGAACAGTAAAGTTGTAGATATTTGAGTATTCGTTTATCTTGAACTAGAATCGCCTCAATCCGATATTGGAGTAAAATGTTATGGCCAAAATATGAATATGGCGCATGGCTGGAATTTCTGAAGTTGTATACTATGAGAACACCCTATTAAGTTTCCGGCCTCCAAAATCCAAATGTCAAGTCCATTTTTCTAGTTATGCATCAAAAGTATTATTTCACCTACATAAAAGATAAAAATCACAATAAACATAAATATAATTATTATTTAACAAATGTGCTAAATTAAGGGGATTAATGAAATTATAAGTGTAAAATGATTAATTTTTCTTTTAATAAATGTGCACTTTTTAGTGTTCATTACTTAGAAACTTAAATTATCAACTCATTTACAAAGAGAGTCATAATCTAAGACCACACAAAATTTTTTTCAATAAGCACTAGTATTCACATCCATTGCTCTCACCACCAAAATACTTCGACATCTTTTTATAATGTCCGCTAATGCGCATGCACATTTAGCATTTTCTCCTCTTTGCCATGTAATTTAAAAATCATGCATAGATCATCAAAATCACTTAAATTATACCAATATACATGTATTTCATTTCAACCAATAATAATCGATGGCAAGACATATCAAAATTATTAATACAAAAGGATCACATATATCATATAAATCAATAAGTCCAATGTGATATCAATTGATACCAAATAAGATTATGATATGATAAAACATAGGTTGATACCAAATGAAATTCAAATTGCCTAATCAATAACATGTTCTACAATCAAGTCCAATTAGAATTGGCATACTTATATAAGTTGGAGGTGTAGGAAAAGATTTCCCGCACAGCGGAGGCGTGTTAGGCACCGAGATCGACCTTCAAAAATTTTTTCTATCTTTTCCCCTTCTTCGCCGAAACTGTCCAGCCTCTTTGGACTTATTTTGCTTATGTTTTTAATGATTTTTCCAACCCCGGAACAGCAGTCCAAAAACTGTACTGTTTTACACACCGGAAACTCCCTTTATATGCGCACAGCTCACTATTTTGTGCTGACTATTTGTTGATTTTTCTGCCACTGTTTTGGACAATATAATCGCTCCATAACAACCGTAAAACGTCCACAAAATACCACTTTTTGTTCCTACAATTTCTGAGTAAAATTACCACAAAACAACTCACAAATGACTTTTAAAAGTGGCGGTAGTGAGCAGAATTCTCTGTTCACTGCCGTGAGGGCTATGGAAAGGAAGAATGAAGAATTTGTTTCAACACCAAATGATCTCCAATACTATGACTCGTTACCAAAATTATTCGCTAAACAGTTTAGAGATTAAAAGTCACACACAATTTATTTTTTATTTTTTATTTTTCTTTCAACACTTGAGAGAAAAGAGAAAAGAAAGGTGGCTAGGGTATACATCGCTGTTTGTAATGCATGTCCCTAGAATAAACTAGGCAGTGAACTATAACTAAACATAGATCTTATCATGTCTACTAGGGTCTGATTTCTCCTCTCTGTAACACCATTCTGCTGTGGTGTTCCAGGTGTTGTGAGCTGCCATATTACCCCATGCTCAACCAAGGATTCCTCGAAATCACTATCAAGGTATTCTCTTTCATGATCCGATCATAAAGTTTTGATCGTCTTACCTAATTTGCTCTCAACCTCAACACGATACTCTTTGAAATTTTCAATGGTATCTGACTTGTGCTACATCAGGCAAACGTACCCATATCTCGAATAATCATCAATAAATGTGACGAAGTATCTATAACCACCTCGAGCTCTTACATTCATTGGTCCGCAAACTTCCGAATATATTAGCTCAAGTGGTTGACTAGCTCTTATACCTTTTCCACTAAAAGGTCTCTTAGTCATTTTTCCTTTTAGACAAGTTTCGCAGACTGGTAAAGTACCAAGCTCTAACTAGTTTAAAGCTCTGTTCTTTATCAACATATCTATTTGGTCAAGGCTAGTATGACAATTCTAAGATGCCGCAGATATGTGTCATCGTGAGAAATCTTTTGTCGCGTTGTTTTAGGTTTTTCAACCTTAAATGGTTCAGTGTTGAGTAGGAACTATATGTTAACGGCCTTATAATATATAAGATATTTTCTGAATTTCATGTGCATATAGTTAATCCATTTCTAGCAATAATAACTAAATTATTAATAAATGAAATAGAAAGAATATCATCCAAAAGTTTAGAAACATAAATCAAATTTATATGAAAATCAGGAATAAATAACATATTGTTCAAATGTAAATAACTATTATTTAAAAAATTTAAACTTGAAACTGCTCTAGCTGAAATGACATCCCATGTCCTGACCCTCATGGTATAGTCACCTTCAGCAAGGTCCCTCTATCAGTCAAGTAGCTGCAAAGAAGAAAAAACATGGTTAGTAGCTATAGAATCAATAATCCATGTGGATTTATCATCCTCCACTAATAGAGACTCAAAGACAAGTAAATCGTATTTACTTGTGGCCTTCTTCTCTTTCAGTTCAGCAAGGTATTTATGAAAGTTATTTTTTCAATGCCCATCCTTGTTGCAATGGAAACACTTTCCTTTAGGCTTGGCATCTTTGGAGCTTCTCTTGTTCTTTTTCATTGGCTTTGCATTAGTATTGTCAATGCATTTCTTCTTCTTCTTTGCAGATTTGGAAGATTCAGCAATATTTTCCTCTCCACTAGGCATACGAGGATCCACCAGCATGGACTCGTCCTCGTAATGGGTGAGCTCATTAAGCAGCTAAGTCAAAGTAAAAGTCGGCTTGTTTATAACATTGTTGCTTTTTATGATCATGGTCATCTGGCTACACTCGTTAATATGAACTCCATGAGTTTCGGCCTTGTTGAGAAAAGTCTTCATCCTTAAGACTTACTCTCAGACCGATGTCCCTTCCTTCATCCTTATGGTCATCGCTGAGACCAAAGCCTCGTGACGTTGTCGCTCTAAAGGCTGCACAAACATGCCCTGCAATGACTCCATCATCAAAGACATTATAGCCATTAGCTCATGCTTTGCAAAAAGAACCTCATACATCCTTGCTAACAAACAGCAGTAGGCTTTCTCATTGGCCGAGACCTATTTTTGGTAGGCATTATGCACAGTTTGGCCAGAATTTCTGACCAGCTCAGGAATTCCTTCGTTAGGAAAAACTTAAGGTCTTCACAGACCAATATGGCGTTTATGTAACTTTTCCATTTTACATAGTTTTCTCTCGTTAATTTATCATTTAAAAGAATATGTATGATCTGAGAAATCGTGGCTAAAGATAAAACAAGCATGCATTTTAATATTCATTCATCGCATATCAAAGTCATCAAAATATTTAGGCATAAAATTAAACATGATGCATATATCATGTATAATAAATTAGAAACCTAAAAATAATTACTATGCCACGAAAATATATCATCCCACAAATAAGTGTCGTCATAGGGTAGGTCAAGTATTTGCATGATAGATTGAGAAAATCTTAATTGATTAATATATGCGGGAATAACTCTTATTTCTATATTAACCAACCACCGTTTGATTTTGTAACGACCGGGAATCTCAACTTTTGTTACGTCGTGGGACAATTTTCACATAATATAAATCATGTTTGGACACATATACCCACATGAAATGACTTTGGAGAACATTTGGCTAAATCTTCGAAAATTCTGATATTAGATGGTACGATATTCTACTCCGGATAGACCAGGATATTTGGAAAGAATAAGATAAAGAAGAAGAAAAAGAAGAAGAAGAAGAAGAAGACTTACCAAAGTATATTGATTGTCGCAAGTACAAGCGGTGCAAGTCTCAGGTTAAGACCAAATACATCTACCCTGATTTCGGACTTCCATAAACACATAATCATACTACCAATGGAATTCCGAGGGGGTCTATCCAGAGCGAAGCTGTTATCCGTACCATCGGTAAAACACAACCTCCTACTACACTTGCATGAGTATCCTATACCCAAATATATGAGAACTATGTCGTTATGCCCTCACAACGCGCACAAGTGTAGTACTAGTCTTTTACGCATTATCGATGTCCAATCTCGATAATACTATGACTAGGGATATTTAATGATTAAACCTTCGTGGATTGATACTATCTCATATCATCTCAATCCAGGAACTAATCATAAGGACCTCCTATCATTTATACATCTTGGTGATCTAATCACAAATGATAAGAGAGCAATCTCCTTTGTCACATAGTTAATTTGTATAACAACACCATGATCTGTACAAATAGTGACGCTATGGGTCATAACTGTCCAACAGTTATGACGCGCAAAGACTTGTGTCGCGACACGAATTGGAAAATTTCATCTATGCGTTTCTGGCAAGTATTTAAATAGATAAATTTAGCCTGATTTTGTAATATGTTTCTCAGTCCATTTTCTAATCTAGTTTATCAATTATAGATCATCGCAGGAACCATAATTTCCTTCGGCAGAGTAAACAATACCAGCCAGATTCTAAACCAGTGAGTGGACACTCTCTTTCTAAGTTGATTTTTCAATTATACTGTTTTTTTTATTAAGACTTATTTTTATGCACAATAGGTCGTTAGCCAAATTTATTTTCAGTAGCTTTATAAATGAGAATGTCTTGAGAAATCATGGTTTTAACAGTATGATATGGATTTGAGATTTTTGGTGGCATGAGGGAAAAACCCACCTCAGCATGTAACTTATGGAATTGACGGATGACATGTGCACATGTAGAGGACTGGGGGAAGGCGATACATGATGCCCCAAGGTCCTAAATTATGACTAGGGATGACATATGCCCCTAGATCCTAGATTCATAGCTTGGAGGGTAGCATAGATCCGCACCCCCAGTTCTAGTATTAGTGGCTTGGGGGACGACGATACGTAACGCTCCAAGACCACTAGTTTCAGAGATAGGTAGTGGCATGTTTTGGGGGACGGCGATACGTAATGCCCCAATGTCATGGATTTCCACTCCTGGCTCTAGTTAGGCGTATGAGGGACGACAATACGTAACGCCCCCATACATCAGGTTTTTAGTGATAGATTTCAGTGACAGATTTTCAGAGATAAAGGTTTTCAAAAATCCGATTTTCAGAAAAAAAAAAAAAAAAAAAAAAAAAAAAAAAAAAAAAAAAGAATTTTTAGAAAGAAAATTAGTTTTTATAGAAACGATTCAGAGTTTGTGGACATTATAGTTTTTACAGAATTTTTTTGTAGAAAAGTGCGGTTTTGAAGTAAGAAAAGTGTTTTCAGAAAAATATGGCTTTTCTTGTGACCGATCCGATTTTATAACCAAAAATTCTTAGAAAAACATCAGTTTTTGTTTTAATCGTCCACTCACTTAGATCATTCCAACGATATAACCCCCCACTCCCAGTTTCTTTATTTTGCAGGATTACTCGAAGGACGAGCTCAGGAGGATTGATACTGATGACAGTCACAAGGGTATAGAGTCCACCAGGTCAAGTAAGAGAATGAGAGTCCAGTTAGAGTCAGAGAGAAGTCATGTTACAGTTATTAGTATTAGACGTTGTATAAGGTTAAAATGTATATCAATAAAAATATAAAAGTAAGTGTTATTGAGTATACAATTATTAATGTTGAACTTGCATATCATGTGGTCAAGTTTGGGCAACGGTCCCATATATAAAATTTTGGATTGAGAAAGAGTATCAGTGTTGTTCACAGTAAAAAAGTCAGTGGCTCAGGGGATAGTACGACCTATTCCCTACTGGTAGCATCTCCTAGATCGAGGATGTTAAAGATTTTATCAAGGAACTTCGATTAACATTTTATCATTCCATTGCGAGTGTAACCCGTTGTTTTGGAATCCTTGGACTTAACAAGTGAAATTTCGTCGTAGGGTAGGTTAGTTCACCAGATACAACTAGAATTCATATCCTCTCGGAATCCAAACTTGATTTTGACCCAAAATAGACACCATCTGTAGGGGGATGAAAATAAAGTCGTCTTGAGGCGCCTTTTGAATCTTACATTTTCATACTAATAACGGGGATCGCGAGATATATTGTAGTATATTCATCTCCCACTCACCATTTTAAAATTAATGGTTTCTACTTAAAATATCTAAAATTTTAATTTCCTAGTGTCTGCAAGTTTATGCGCGACTAAAACATAACTCAACTTTACACTAGTGCAAAATTAGTGATTAATCCAATTTTAACTTTTAAAATTTTATTCGCTAATTCTTATTATTTCAACTAATATTTTCCTTAATTAAACTAATTTAATTAAGTTTAGTTTAGTGACCTAATTAATTTTAACTCTTAAAATTTCTACCTCACTAACAAGTTTAAAATTAGAAATTCAAATAAGGGACAAAAATTTTAATTAAACCATTTGATTAATATAAGCGTCTTATAAATTTCAATGGTATGTGAAATTGTGTCCCGAGTGCAGACCACACTACCATCCATTCGGAATCGGCTATGGAATTTATGTCCGGGTTTACATCCGATATACTAAGGGAAAACATAATGCACTTATAAAGCTCATATATATATATATATTAAATTCGAATTTCTAATTTTAAATCATTAAAATAATTAATCTAATTTATTTATTTTCATGTACAACATCTACTAATTTAACTTCTTTAAATTTCATAAAATCAAATTTTATGACTTAGAACAATTATGCATGTCTAACGTGTTATAGCATGTGAAAATACAAGAGTATGCACCCTAAGCTATATGGAATTTTATTCAAACATTTCGAATTAAACATACATATAACATAAAAATAAAATTTCATTGACTGAGCTCTTATTTTTCCTAGAACAATTAAGCATGTCTAACATGTTACCAAGACATCCGTTGGTCTTCATAAATTACTCCATGGAATGGTAACTGCTGTTGAGTTATGTTTTGCACGGATGTAAAGTTTATGTGCGGCTAAAACGTAACTCAATTTTACGTGCGCACAAGTAACTGTTTTCTGCTGGTTGTTTGCTTATTTTTCTGCCATTATTTTGGACAATATAATCACTCCAAAACATCCCCAAAACTTCCATAAAACACCCTTTTATGTTCCCAAATTTTCTAGGCAAAATTATCACTAAAAAAACTCACAAATGACTTATAAAAGTGGCAGCGATGAGCAGAATTTTCTGCTCACATCCGTGAGTGCTAT